>JBAGKK010139774.1:0-46958 GCA_037177015.1 Euceroptres primus
ATTTTTTTCTGCCGAGATTTTCACTAAAATCTGTACAAAAACTCGAGGTATCTAAACTTTTTGGACGGATAATAGTATGTTGCCAATGTGTCTTGCTGTTTTACTTTACACTTAGGCATCAATTGTTTATTGTTTAAACAAATTGAGTTAACAAATTAATTATTTCAGCATTTTAAAATACATATAGAAATTATGTTTTTTCAACAGAATCAACTACAAACTTTTGAGAGTTAGTCTATTGTTATAATGATTCGCAATTTAACAATAATTGTTGAAAAAAACGAAGTTTATCTGTTGAAAAATTGCCAAAAAATACAATTGTTTATTAAATTTGTTTAAACAACATTCAATTATTGTCTAACTGCAAATTTCCATTGCAAAAGGCCATTGGTGACATATTTTTAGTTGATTCTGCTAAAAAAAAACGAAACTAATTTATTTAAAAACAGCTAGGCAATGCATTTTTTAAATTAAATTTGTTCAAATAATATACAATTATTGTTTAACTGCGAATCATCATGGCAACAGACTATCTCTGAGATGTTTGTAGTTGATTCTGTTGAAAAAAAACCTCTATATTGAAAAATGCTCAAATAATTAATTTGTTAACTAAATTTGTTTAAATAATAAACGATTGATGCCCAAGTGTAAAGTAAAACAGCAAGACACATTGGCAACATACTAGTTATTGCTTCTGCTAAAAAAACGAAGCTTATCTACTCAAAAATGGCCAAATAATACATTTTTAAATTAAATTTGTTTAAATAATGCATTTGTTTATTAAATTTGTTTAAATAACACGATTATTGTTGCAGTGCAAACTGTCAGAGTAGGTCATTGGTGAAATACTTATAGCTAATTCTGCTGAAAAAGCTAAATCTATCTAAATAAAAACGTCTTAATTTCGTATTTGTTTATTAAATTGTTATAAACAATTAGGAATTGATGTTTAACGTCTTCTAATTTTAAGTTAACATTATTTTATTTCCAATTTAAATTTTTATTTTATTAAATTAATACTGCTGGGCATAATTTTTAATGAGTTTTTGCCTCGACGTGGACTATTTTCGGTAAAATAAAAATTTTTTTGACTAAATGACAGTTTTGAAAAGGCAAGAATTTTTTTTTTATTTTGCTTATTAAATAAAAAATTTTTGAGAAATTTTTCAATAATGTCCTCCGTTATAACGATGCGGAATTTAATACACTTTAATTTAAAAAAAAAAAAAACGTCCAAATCGGATGAGTAGTTTAGTCTGAAAGTTGATTTATCCACAGACGCTTTTTTTTTTGTTTTATTGTGCGTCCGGGCACTTTTTTTTTGAGGCCTCATTTTTGAGCGAGTGCAGAGCCCACCATTTTTAATATTTTTATTTTAAAAAATGTGTGCCAATATAGTGCAAAAGATTTAAAAATCATATTGCTTTTCAATTAAAAAAAAAAAGATTCTGAAAAAATGATGTGAAAAAGTGCGCATCACATTAGAATACCCCCTTAATGAACCCCTTAATACCCTTAATGAAAAAATTGTACGCAAATAAAAAATTATAATTATTTGCAAAAAAGGGACTCAAACATGAAATGCAAATTACCTAACTATCACTTTCCGGCTCTTTAGAGACAAATGTAACCTTAATTTACAAAAATTTTATGAAACTATAAAAAATCCTGTTATATTTTAACAAATTTTTCTTAAAGTTAATCACATTATTTCCCTCCCTCTTTATGAAAAACATTTCAGTGAAAAATAATCCCAATAGAAAAATCCAGGCACTTCACAGAACCGCCAATTACACAAAAATCACTAAAGCCTCTTTTTAAAACCAGTAGTAACCTTAAGATGTATTAATTTTTGCATAATTATTTTACACACAATTGTCTTTTTTATATTTAGAAAACTTTTTAATTTGTCCGAAAACAAGAATTTAAATTCTCAGGACACAGCCAAGAAATATCTCTCACAATTGGACCGCCGCATCGTAGAAGGAGGTATAACATTTCTTGATCCAAGCGCAAACGCATCCTGACAATGTAAACATTATAGTGTGAAATATATAGTGTGGAAATATATAGTGTGGAAATAAATTTTTATATCTAGGAATCTGAGAGAAAGAAATTTCTTTTCTATGATTCATATTTCCTCGACCCAAAGTTTCTCCTTTGAAAATGAAGAGTTGAAGAGATTTATAGCTCTTGAATTTGTCTTATATTCTTGCAGTCTTTTTACATTTCTGAAAATTTCTTCATCTCCTGATATTATTAAAAACAGTACCAAGATTCTCAAATTTCCCAAACTTCTAATACGTCTAATTTTTCAAATCCTACCAAATCTGACAATCTTTTTTTTTTTCTATTTTCAGAAACTAAGGATGCTGGATTAGTGAGATGTTATTGCAATCAGCCAGACTGTGTTTCTCAGTCCTATTTGTGCATGGGCAGAGGATGTTTCACCGAATTGCCTTCAAGTTTGAATCCAGCATCTTTGAGGCCAGAACACAGTCCCTACAGTGGTTGTCTGGAGAAAAGTCTTAAGGAAAGACAATGCTTGCCTGGATACTTGTGCTGTGAAGAGGATCTTTGCAACCATGTTGACAGTCCTGCTGTGAGGAGTAGGCTCAACAAAACTCTTCAAGGTCGGTTAATTATCCTCGTTACTTGCCCTCCTTGGAACGCCGATCTTTATCTCCTTCGGGCCTGGTAAATTCTTTAAGTACTTCATCCAAGCTCGCGATCCTCAGCCCTTACTTATTGACTTTTACTTGTGATGACATACGAGTCGGTGATCGTCAAAGCAAGCGAAACTCTGAAACGCTTCGTTGGTCTCTCGATTCCTCTGATTTCTGTTTTTTTTTTTCTGTTGTTTCACTTTTTCCTGTCAGCATCGTTCATTCACGTCTGGACCTAAGAAATCCAAACATTTAGTGCAATATTAGAGAGGATTAACTCGTCAAACGTATAACGAAGTTGCTGAAAAAGTTCCAGTAACTTTTAAGCAATTTAGTTACCTTTTTATGTAATTTAGTTAGTTACTTAGTTCATTCAGCAATTTAGTTACATAGCTGAAAAGAAAAAAGAAAAAAAAGAAAAGAAAAAAAAGTAGATTGAATGTTGAATAATTGAATAAGTATATTGAATTTCTTCACCTGAAGCAAAAGAAACAAATTTTATTTTGTATTAGGCTATGAAGCTATTAGGACATAAAAAAGGCTGCTTTTCTCACCTAATGTACGGTTAAGACCATTTTTATTATTTGAAAAAAAACTTACCGTCATTTTTTAAATACTGGATAGGTACACAAATCACGAAAAAGTTCGTTTCGCGATCGCGTATTACAGACTCAATATGATCTTGATCAATGTATAAGATAATTTTAATCTTGTGTAAAAATCTTCTAAATTATTCAATTCAAAAATTTGAATTTTTTAAGGCAAATTTTTGGTTGCCTTAAATGTTAATCATAATAAATCTATATCTTAAAAATATGGTTTTGCAATACATTTCTGTGCTGAAAAACAAAAACATTGAAACAATTCAATTCAAAAAAATTTGAATTTTCCAATGCAAAATTTTGGTTGCCTTAAATGTTAAGGCATAAAAATAATAGGCATAATAAATCTATATCTTAAAAAAATCGATTTTGCAACACATTACTGTGCTGACTTAATTTGAATAGAGCTGCAAATAAACACAAAGTAAAAGCTGAACAATTTAAAATTCAAATAAAACCAAATAACAAATCAACATAGTGACAAAGTGGGAGAGGATTAAATGGACATCAATTTCTTATATACTAAAAAAAAGATGTCCATTTAAAATAGTTCCCCTCTTCTTTAAACTGAAAAACATAGTTTAAAAACTAAATTTTTCAGGGGGCTCTTCGGCATATAGCCTCTTCTTTCTTGCCTAACACCGAACCGATTTTTGTACTCGAGCTTTCTTACTTTTTTTTCCTCGAACAATGATTTTCGAAGACCATTCGATTCTAAAAATAATTTGATATATTGATAAAATTATCAGGCGAACATTACAACAAAAGGATAGTGTTTTTCTTCGTTCAATGAACATCTGGTAATAATATCAATATAATCCAGGATAAAATATCGCATGCGCCCGAGAAATATTTTACCCTAGTCCTGCCTAAATTCAAAATTACAAACATTCACACCAGTACCTGCCTGCCTAGCTATATCTAAAAAATGACAAAAATCTTTCTCACCAACACACTCACTCCACGGTTCTCACACATTCTGTCCAGGTGCAAAAATCCTACACTAGGGATTACGTCCCGGAACGTATCCGTCACCCTGGACTTGGTAGCTATTTTTTAATAGCTTTTAATTCACTCAAAAATCATAACGTCCTATTCACGTATTATGTAGATCACATTGCGCTGAAAACATCCTAACGTTGCTAACAGTTATAACCAGTTAAAACAATTAAAGTGATTATAAATTAAAAATTATTTAAATGATTTAAAATTTGATCTATATCTATAAAAATCTATATCATTTAAATCATTTTAAATGATAAAAATGATTTGAATTTTAAATATCGTATTTCAATCAAATGCTTACTTGCAATGTAATACCAAAATCCAAAATTAATCAAAAGTTAAAACTTTACAAGATAAGAGGAATAAGTTAGAAAAAGATTCAAATCAAAGGAAAATAAAAAATTATTAATCTAGTCCAGAAGATTTTTTTCCCTTTGATTTGTTAAATTATTACGATGGCCTAAGCTAATAAATGGTCTCCTACTCATGGGTAGGAATAAAAATTCCACCAGTGGTCACTACGCAATTTGTAATTAATTAATTACAACCTGCCTCCGTGTCGATTCGGACCATTCGTCCTGCGACATGATGGAGTCAGGAGGGATCTAAAAATCTACTCACCGTCGCGGATTCCCTCGTCGTAGCGATGGCACCATAGCATCTTTTGGGCCTTCTCTTCTGTAAAGACGGACTATGTAAGGGCCATTTTTCTCAGCATCCTTCTTCCTGTCCTTCAGTCCTATAAAAATTAAGAGTTTTTATTAAATTTTCTAAGATTAATAAGAATGTCATTAAAAAATTAGACATATTTTCTTAAACCTGAATGAATTCGAATAATAACTGCGAGGGGTTAACCACTAGCAATTTTGATTGAATTGAAAGAATTTAGAAGAATTCAAGCTAGATTCAGAAGAATTCAAATAATTCAAAATAAGAATTCAAAGTGAATTCAAAATAATTCAGGAATAAGTGTACACCTGAATTCAACAGTAGTTAAACCCTCGAATAACTGCCTCAAGTTAATTAAACAAAATTTTTTAAAAACAGTAATTTTGCCAAATCAATATTTTTTAAAATAACCGATTGATATTTAATAATTATTTTGGTTAATTACAGAGGAAAAGATCCTCTAGAGTCTAGATTCAAGAGAAATAAAGTACCTTAGTGTATAAAAATTCTGCGAAAATCAAAAAATAAATCCAAGAAAAATATACGTGAATTCAGACAAAAGATAGTGCAAAGATACCCAAAATTGTTTTTGTAATAATTTGATTAATTTGTAATCATTTTGAAGATAACGTTTTATACAATTATTTTAATAATACAAAAAACAAGTAAATTTTTTAAAAATACAGAACAACACATTGAAAATTAATAGATGGCGTATTTTAATAAATTATTGCAAAAATTTTAAGACTATTGGTTTGATATTATTTTTTCCAAAGTTATTCTCTTAGTAAAAAGGATTATTTGAATTTTGACGACTTTTTTATATCAAGCCAATAAGCCTCTAGTTCCTTGAAGGAAAACATTTTCTGAATTTTTTTTTTTAATTAAGGAAGGAAAAGGAAAGGAAGGAAGGAAAAGGGATGTAAGGAAAATTATAAGAATATTTTTACCGATGCAAAATGAGCAATCTTTCATGAAAAACGTACAATTTTTAAAATTTTGATAAGCGATAAGAAAAAAAAGTTTTGTAAAAAGTAAAATTTTGTAAATAGGAAATTTTTGTATATTTTGTATTTTTCTCATGAAAAAGAATTTTTTCTCTTTGAAACGATAACATCTGAAAAATATTTTATAAAAAAGAGAAAAAAATTTTTTCATAAAAACCTAACCTCATCTAAAACTATATATGTACCATTTCTATTAGAATCAAATTTCCCTAAATAATTTCTAACGATAGAGAATCACTCTATGAATGATTATCTGAAAATGATTGCAGTCATATTTCATAAAAATTTTTTAATTGGTCTATAATTATTTCCTATATTTCTAGATTCGATTCGTGTATTTTAAGTATAGTAAATTATTTTTCTTTAAGCCAGAAATAATTTTTAAAAACACGTGGACATGTGGAACATGGCGACAGTACGTCATTTTCAAAATAAATTTAAACTTTTGAATATTTAAAATGAATTAAAAATATTAAACTTTTAAAATAAATTTAAATTTCATTTAAAATAAATAAAAAAAACAGTGCGATTGAAGATTTAAATTTATTATCTATAATGCTATTTTGGAGATATAGTTGAAATAGGAGAGGAACGGTATTAAGTGAAATTGCTTATCAAAATTTATTCCTCCAGATTTTCGTCTTCGAAAACCTGAAAATTAGCAAAAGTACCACTTTCAAACCCGCGTATTTCCAAAAATACATTTTAAAACAAGTTTTATACATGCGAATAAATTACTTACACTTATATCTGTCACTCCCAAAATTTTGTCTCGACCGACCGATTTTGACAGACTTAACCAAAGTAGGTATAGCAAACTGAAGGAAGCAGTCAACGCTTAGATTACTTTCTTTTTTTGAATTTAAAATTAAACACAAATTTCATACCTCAAGGAAGTACAAGGAATGATTATTTTCAATAAATTTCAAAATAATTTCAGGATTGCTACAAGCCAGAGGAAGTAGAGAAAAATCTGAAAGAGTCAGGGAATTTTTTTTATTCAATAAATTATAATTATAAGTCAATCATTATAATTATAATTAAAACTAAATAAAAAATTAAAATTATAATAATTTTAACCTGTTCAAATAGGACGTGATTTTAATTTTATTCCTGCAAATTGAAAGTTCCTACAACATCCCAATTTCAAAATTCCCTGACTTTTCCTGACCAATTTTTCATTTTCCCTGACCGTTATCTGAAATTATAATTGTAATTATAATTATATAATATTGTAATTATATAATTATAACTGCTTAATTATAATTATAATGATTGACTTATAATTACAATCTGTTAAATAAAAAAATTCCCTGACTCTTTCAGATTTTTCCCTACTTTCCCTGGCTTGTAGCAACCCTGAAATTATTTTGAAATTTATCGAAAATAATCATTCCTTGCACTTCTTTGAGGTATGGAATTTGTATTGAATTTCAAATTCAAAAAAGAAAGTAATCCATACGTAATCCATACGTTAAGTCTGTCAAAATCGGTCAGTTGAGACAAAAGTGTAAGTAATTTATTTGCACAGATAAAACTTTTTTAAAAAATGTATATGTATATTTAATATGAATACCTGCTTGCAGAATAATAATCTAAGGTTTGTTTTGATTGTTGATCTTTTCCATTGTCGTGACGGATACAATTCAGTAAAATCCATTCGTCTGTATTTCCATACACTTATTGTCAATAGAAATAAAACAATTCACGTGCACAAACACGAAATCCCGAATATTAATAAATAAGAATGAATATTAAAACAAATACAAAGAACCTGACCCGGGAAGGAATTAAAAAATGTATAAACAATGTTAGGTGAACATAACCTCAAAATCATTGAGCACTCCGAACCAGCCGATCACTCCCGATTTATCAAAATCGAAGAAAAAAACACTCGTAATAATAAAATTCTCATTAAAAATGAAATTCGAGTCGATAAAACACTCCCGAATAGTTTACTTAAACAATTTTCGATAAAAGAGAACTATTCCGTTTAGACCGAGAAAAACAACACGTTTTGAATCGAACGTCTGGCGCCTTTTGAAGGCAACGCCCATCTTGGACTTTGCGCATGCGCTGTCAGCTTTCTTCAAAGTTGATAATTTTTCACAAAAAACGCTGAAAGCGTTCGTTCTAAGTCCAATGTACATTAAAAATTGCTTCGACCTCGATAAAATATTCCCGTTAAAACATCTTTTAGTACAAGAATACGTTTTGTAGTGTAATTTTGTTGTCCCAACTCCAAAAACAAATTTACTCGTTCTGGGACGATTTCAATCAGAGATTATTTCACCTGTGTGGAATCATGTCTCGGATCATAATTTTCAAAAATATACAAGTTTATCGACCGATGGGATCAAAAAACTCCAAAGAAGTTCTGAACCTGAAAAGAGCGTCTCGTTTCTTCCTTTGAGAAAAGCGGATGCGATTTTTATTTTTTCGAAATTTTGAGATATCGATATTGTGTTATCATCGAGATTCGATCATGCGCTCTCGATTTAAAAATTTTAAGGGCATGTACTAAACTGTCACGTGACCAATTATTTAAAGTGAACTCACTCAAACTAATAATTCAATAATTTGAATAGATTTTCCGTACCAGACAGCTATAAAGGAAATAACGACGATTGTTTGGTATGAAAAATCCATTCGAATTATTAGTTTGAGTAAATTCGCTTTAAAGAATTTGTGACGTCGCACTGTTACCTGCCCTTAATTATGTACACACAAAATCACTTGCTAATGTTTGATTAAATATTAATACCGAATCATCGACAATTATTGTAATCAATTTACGACGGTAATGTAGTTCTAAATTACAGATGTAAAATGGAGCTAATTGGATTTTCAGATATTTCTGACAGTAATTTAATTTGAATATAAATTGATAAAAAAATAAACATCTACTCAATTTAATTTGAAATTGAAAAAATTCATAATCCAAAGAATATAATTTCAAGCATCCTTTGAATGTTTTCGTATTTATAATTCCCTCCAAAATAAAAATTTCCAGTTCAAAATGAAAAGTATTTTTATTTTAAAGATCTAAACATTATTCTGATTTAAGGGTTTAATTTAAAGATTTAATTTCACCACTGTGAAATTTTTTTTCTTCAGAATTTTTGAAATTCAATATTTTGAAAAGTTAGCAACGGATTTAGGTTTTCTTTTTCTTGTTTTGTTGAGAAAAGTAATTTCTACAAGTTTTGTATGAAATTTTTTTTAATAAAATCAAAATTGTTGACATAGTTAAGGAACAAAATTTTGTATTTTTTTCCACTGCGACAGAGGTTTCTCGAAAACCATTCATCCGATTTTGTTCAAATTTTTTGAGTGTATTTTTAGATAGATTATCTCTCGTCGTACGCGGGGATTTTTTCATAACTGCCGGAGAAAAAAATTATTGAAAATTGAAAAAAATGAAAAAAAACAAAAAGGCCGGAATTTTGTCAAAAAAAATCCCGTTTTTGACGATAGCCAGTCTATTCGTGTTTATTAATCTTGTTCGACTTTTTGTTTCAAATGATTACAGCGCAGTCCAAAAAAACACAAAATTTTGTTCGTTAAATTTTCATACAAAACATGTAGAAATTGCTTTTCCCAACAAAACAAGAAAAAGAAAACCTAAATCCGTTGATAACTTTTCAAAATATTGAATTTCAAGAATTCTGAAAAAAAATTTCACAGTGGTGTAGTCCTTAAAATTATCCAAATTAAAAACTTTATTTTTTTTCTATGTTACAGTACTAGTCGGAGATTCAAAAGCCTTTTTGGGACCAATACAGCCAACAGGTCACGGGGTCCAATCCACAGACGGCTGGTTCCGAACTGCCACGATTGCGGTACCAATATGTGGCTTTATTGTTCTTCTAATCCTGGCGAGCTTAGCGATCAGACTGCTTCAACCTTTGCCAAATCAGATCGACAAACTGGGTCCACATCGAATGCCTGACAACGCTCCTCCTTTACTTGGAACACCGAAAGTGCCTTTGGTCTGAAAGACCACTCGATAGATCCAAAGACTTTTTTGTATAATTCTAGAATGGTCTGAAAAAAACGCTACACGTTTAATAAAGGCCCCTTCGCACTTCTTTTGTTTGAAAATTAAATTCATCTCATCTACAAAATTCTCAGAAAATTATTTTCAATTTCTGTTTTCGAATTCAGATTTTAACCAGTCAAAAGATTAATTTAAAACAATTTTTTACAAATACAAATGCACTTAAGTTTCAAACAAAGGAGGGCGACTGGTCTGAAGACTCCTAGAAAGCTAGCGGGCCCAAATGGCTCCACTCGGCTGTGAATTTTTCTCGAAGAAAACATCAGTGTAAATTATATATATATATATTATATGTATAAAATATCTGTACTATCTATTCTCGCGTACCAACATGTTATATATTATTATTATATAAATATATATATATTTTGTAACTACTAGAAATATAAGACTCGCATTTTCCCTCGAGGCAGGGCCTAAATGTTTCGCGGTGAGATTGTGAGAGTGGAACGCGATAATTCGAGATTGAATGCATAATGTCCAGCGACGTAAAAAAAGCCATAATTTCGATGAATCAAACTATATAAAAAAATGCTAAAACTTCTAATTTTAGAATCTTCCTAATTATGGCAAAGATCTCTAATTGCGGAGGCTCCATTTATGCATCATTTCTTTTTTAACTTTAATCTTCTTTACTTTGCGATCTTTTCTAAATTATTTCCTAGCACTTATTATTTATTTTGCCAATTGGAATATAAATACGATAAATTGACAGCTCTTTCTTTTTTTTAAAAAAGAAATTAAGATTTTACTCTCTCGAATTCGGAATCTTGTATTAAGAATCTAATACGTAAGAACGCTTCGGTCGTGACTTTTGACATTCTCATCTTCAATGAGAAGGTATTGATTTTATTTTGTATATAAATAATAAAAGATCTGTGAGTTAGCGCTGAGCGATTTTCGGTGACGAATTGAAGATTTAGCGGGACTAAGAATTCGAAATTCGAGTCAGACATTCCAGAGCGAAGGCGACGTGTGTTGGGGTTGAAAGTGTTATCAAATGCGGGGAGCGAAGTTCAGATAATGATTAATATGATGAATGCCCTGCTCGGATCTGTCTTTGCACTTCAAGTGATTTAATTGTTTGCGAAACGCGCAGCGCGATTATGCTTAGTTTAAGATAAGAGAGCGTACATCAAAGTCAATGATTATTTATATCGTTGCGTGACAAAAGAGAAAAAATGGCGCCTCTCGATTCTTTTTAGTTAGTTAGTCAGCTGTCAAATATCGCGAGACCGGATTGCCGTTCGCACAACTCCAATCGTATTCCATATAAAGTAATGTATTGTGATAATACGACATAATTACTAGACAGTGTTATTGACACGTATCACGTCTTTATTTCATGACAATATGTATTGCCTGTACAACAAGGTGTTCCCCTGAGAAAACCAAGTCCAAAATCAAATATATTGCAAGGATTTTACATCGTTTGCCTCTTTTCTTTTTGTATTCTGCCCATCCAATCCTGTCATCCATCAGATCCATTAAATTCCAAAGATCGTGTTATTTGGTACACTTTGAAACAAATCATGTCCATTTCAGGACAATGCAATCTTAATCTCAGATTACCAGAAATACATTCTGTGCTGCATCAACATTCGCACTGCGATCTCATGCATTTGTTTATCACAAAAAAATTATGCGGTTTCAATAATAACATGTGTATTTCACGCAAGTGTTTAACTTAAGTGCCGTTATTGTCGTCCTATTCTCGAAATAGAAATCGTAAAACGCCGCCTCATATTCGAAATCACACTTTTAAAATCGTGCAGGGCTTTTTAAAACAATTTTTGCCCGATTTGTTTCTCGAGTCACATAAAAACTAATATCTTTTCAAGTAGTATTCGCTTCAACAGTGTTCATAACAAATTTGCAGAGTGGGCTTTTAAAAAAACTGTGTTTAATAAATGATCACTGCGCCCTCCACTCATACCTTTGCTTCTGCTTTAGGAAAAACGCATTTACATTATAAAAATACTGTTCAAGGTATGCAGTTTGCTTTTATTTTCACTTCCAATCCTAGAAGGCAGATTGCTTTTATTTTCACTTCCAGTCCTAGAAGGCCTGATAATCAGAGTCGTCAATTTTCGATTGTTACACCTACGTTCTCGCGTGTAACATGAATACACGCAAGCTTTTCTTGGTTCCAATGATTTTAAATTACTTTGTATCGTTTGCCACCACTACCCATTCGACGGGTCAGAGTTACATTCTTGACTAGGTTCCTTCGAACCTAGGATAAAATCTCGCCAAAAGATTTTACGTATGCTTCGTGAAGTTTGTTGATAAAGTCCGGATCACTTCGCAGAAGGTAATTGAAGGCTTGGAGCAATTGGTTCCTTGTGAGGGGCTCCAAAGGTCTGTTTACTGGTTCAGCTGGACTGGGAGCTGCGAACATCACTGGTGGTATTAATGCGGGTGCCGAATTTGTGCCGGTGGCGGTTACTTTTCTTGGTTTTATTGGAGAACTAATTACGTCTTCTGTCACCTAGAGAAAAATAGAAAAAAAGAATCGAATCAGTTATTCAAATTAAATCTTATATTAAATCAGGGTGGCAATTTAAATTAAGGGCTTAAGGGCCATAGCTGGGTAAGCATGGTTGATCTGCCTTAGCAGATATTTGGGTGGTAAGTTTCTACCATTATAAGACTAATTTACCCCAAGTGTCAACTTCAACAAATTTTTTTTACAAAAGTGATAAAAACATTTTGAAAAATCAAAAAATTAAATTTTCTCGAAAATGGCTGAATCAATTTCGATGGTTCAAATATATACTGTACAAGATATCACAGCAGTTCTAAAAAAATGGAGAGTCAATTCTGGCAATTAGAAAGGAATTAAAAAATGTTTGAAATTTAGAAAAAAAAATTTTTCAATAAAAGCTTTTTGGTATCACCGCAATTTTTTTCCTATAAAATTGACTAAAAAAAGAGCTAATAAGAGCTAATAACTATCTAGCAACAATTTTCAGTAGATTAAAGGAAGAAAAAAATTGTTTATATTATTTTAAACATATCAAGGTGGCCGTTTTCACCAACGAGAAAAATTCCCGGTCATCGAAAATTTTTTCCCGGTCATTAATTAATAGTTTCCAATGAATAAAAATTAATGCAATGAGTTTTAAAAGTTTTAAAATCTTTTCTATTTAATATTCTGAATATAGAAACATGAATTTCTTTTTAATTAACAATAAAATAGTTTATAATATTGAAGAAGTACAAAAGGAGGTTTTTCAACTAAGCCCTAGTGATTAATGCTTCAGGGCGAACATTTTTTTATGTTTCTAAAAGTAACATTAGGTTATTTATATAATGAAATGTCAACGTCAATGCTCTCAAACGAGAGCATTGGTTTTAAATCTATGCAATATAAATATTTTAAGTTCAACTAATCCCTAGTGACTAAAATGTGATATTAAAATATATAAGCATATACATTTTGTAAACGAAATAAGATCAGAGTGTTATCGTTAAACGAGACATATTTTACCTTTATCGTACTAACATTTCTACAATAATAAGTTTTATTTAGTTACTCAGTTTTTAAATCTCTTGATTAATGACTTCTGCACTTTTTCGTGCATTTTCTAAGATTGAATTCAAATTGCTTGCTCGCTTTACATAAATAAGGCGGGAATTTCAAAATTCATAATATAACATATAAGCAAATCATTGGTCCAAAAAAAAATAGGAAAAATCGAAAAAAATTGACTAAAATAGCATTTAGTTTACCGAACTAACACTTTAGTTTTCAAAACGTTTGTTTTTACTTCAGTATCAATGTAAAGAACATATTATGTAATATTATTAAGTTCCCTAGGCTTCAAAATAAAGAAAAATTGGTTTTAATCTTTAAAATTGAAGAAATATCGTTTTTAACGATTAAAAATCTCATTTTTCTCTTTTGTAGGTGTTTCGGGGATGTCCCCCGGTTATTTTAAGCCAAGAAAGAAAAAAATCGTACTTCAAAGTAAAGAAAAATTGGTTTTAATCTCTAAAACTGAAGAAATATCGTTTTTAACGATTAAAAATCTCATTTTTCTCGAAAACGAAGCAAAACAGCAGTTTATAGTTCAAAATTGTTCTCCTTCCTAAAATCTATAAATTTATACCCGCATCAGATGTTTATCTTGTGTATTTTAACAAATTTTTCAAAAAAAAAAAAGTCGATAAAAGCGACTAAAATAGAATTGACTTTAACGAAGTTCAACATTTTATTTCTAAAAAAGTTTGCTTTTAGATCAGTAACAATGTGAAAAACATGTTTGCTCTTTGCCATTACAAAAGTTTTCATATATTTAAGATATTAAAGATAAAATGTTAAAGTTCGTTAAACTAAATGCTACTTTAGTCCATTTTTATCGATTGTTTCTATTTTTTTGAAAAAATTGGTTGAAATATACAAGATAAAAATCTGGTAGGGGTATAATTTTATACATTTCAGGAAGTTTGAACTATAAACTGCTCTTCATATTTTGCGTCGTTTTCGAGAAAAATAAGATTTTCAATCTTTAAAAATGACATGTCTTCAATTTTGGAGACACAAATCAATTTTTCTTTTCTTTGAAGCTCAGAAACCTTAATAATCTCATGAAGCATGTTCTGCACATTGTTTGTGAACTAAAAACAAACGATTTTAAAAATAAAATTTTGAAATTTGTTAAACAAAATGCTATTTTAGTCGCTTTTATAGATTTTTACATTCTCATCATCATATGAGAAGGTATTCATGATTTTTTTTTGAAAAATTTTGGTAAAATATACAAGATAAAAATCTGGTAAGGGTATAATTTTATAGATTTTAAGAAAGGAAACAATTTTGAACTATGAACTGTTCTTCATATTTTTCGTCGTTTTCGAGAAAAATGAGATTTTTCATTGTTAAAAATGAAAAAATCTTTTTTCTCCAAAACGTGTAGTACGATTTTTTTCTTTCTTGGCTTAAAATAACCAGAGGGCATCCCGGAAATACGTACAAAAGAAAAACTGAATGTGCAAGCAGCACTTTTTGGGTTGAACTTAATTGAGGCTAGCCGGATGTCCCCCATTTTTGGAAAATTAAAATCGTTTTTCATTAAAAATTTAAAAAATTCCCGGACAGCAAACAAATTCCTGGTCATTTCTCGGTTTTTCCAGGTCACAAAAAATTCCCGGTTACACGGTCCAGCGGCCACCCTGCATATTAACAAACAAAAGCCATTTTCTCGTGATTAGCAATGATTAGTTGTTAGAAATTCATAGTTTTTAAATAAAATATGAGATAAATTATTGCCTAATTGCAATTACTTAAAAATAGCTTCTGTTTGACAATTATTTAAACAATTTTTATAAACAAATACACAGTTTTCGTATGTCACAATTAATAGGCTCAATTTTTTTACAGAATCAACCAAAAATGTCTTGCCAAAGACTCCTTGCAATCATTATTTTCAAATTAACAACTGTTAATTATTTAAACAATTTTTATAAATAAATACACATTTTGACCATTTTTCCAAAAATAGGCTCCATTTTCTTAGCGAAATCAACTAAAAATGTATTGACAATGACTCTTTGCTATGATACTTTGCTAGTAGACAAGAACAGTTAATTATTTGAACAATTTTTATAAACAAATGTACATTTTGGCTACTTTTGCATGAATAGGCTTATTTTTTTTCGTGGAATAAACTAGAAATGTCTTACCAATGACTCCTTGTCATATTTGTCTAATTAACAAAAACTGTTGATTATTTAAATTAATGTTTAAATTATTTAAAAGTTTTTTTTTGCCACTGCGGCAGAGATTTCTTGAAAACCACACATCCAATTTGGTTCAAATTTTTTGAGTGTATTTTTAGATAGATTATCTCCCGTACGCGGGGATTTTTTTCCTAACTTCCGGAGAAAAAAAAGATTGAAAATGGAAAAAAAATGTAAAAAAAACAAAAAGGCCGTCATTTTGTCAAAAAATCCCGTTTTCGACGATATCCAGTCTGTATTTATTAATCTTGTTCGACTTTTTGTTTCAGACGATTACAACTACCTGTAGCTTTGCCGCAGTCCAAAAAAACACAAAATTTTGTTCGTTATCTATGTCAACAATTTTGATTTAGTTAAAAATTTTTTATACAAAACTTGTAGAAATTACTTTTCCCAACAATACAAGAAAAAGAAAGCTAAATAGTCGTATTATCTAATGAATTAGAGAGAAGTCCCAACAATGGAGGGGTGGTGGTGCCAAGAATTGCTGCTCTTATCCTATTCTTAACTAATCGCAACTAGGCCTTAATTTATCTCATATTTTATATAAAAAATATGAATTTTAAACAACTAATCATTGCGAATCACGAGAAAATGGCTTTTGTTCATTAATTTGTTTAAAACATTATAAACAATTTTTTTTCTTACTCTAACCTATTGAAACTTGTTTCTAGACAGTTATTACACTGACTTACGCTCTGTTTTTAGTCAATTTGAAGATTTAAAAAAAAGGTACTTCTGAAAAGTTGGGAAAAAATATTTTTTATTTTGTTACTAAATAACAAATTTTTGTTTGGCCAAAGTGAATTTTCTGCACCGACTCGTTATACCTGGAAGCCTTACGGTCATTTAAAAAAAGCATCAAAATCCATTGAAAATTGACTTGTAGACAGACTTTTGTCCACAAAAAGTGCTTTTGCCACATTATGTGGCGTATGTAATAGCACACAAAGAAGATCGAAAATACAAGATGTAAAGTAAAATCTATGCAAAAGCGTGTCGATTTCAAATCATGCTCATTTAAGTCATGAGTTAAAATTAAGAAGACCCCTCGTTTCAATGGAATCGCATACATTGTAGAGGCCAATAAAAAAAATTTTTTTTACTGTTAAGTAAAATTGGAATCATTCTCTCAAAAATATATGTTGTTACTGAGGGCGTGATTGTGAGAAAAAATTACGGCCGTGCCAAAAAGCTTTCATTGAAAATTTTTTTCCCCCTAAATTTCAACAATTTTTAAAATTTCTTTCTAATTGCCAGAATTGGCTCTCCCATTTTTTTTAGAACCGCTGTGATATCTTGTACAACATACATATGAACCATCGAAATTGATTCCGCCATTTTCGAGAAAATGTAATTTTTTTATTTTGCAAAATTTGTTTATAACTTCTGTAAAATTTTTTTTTGAAGTTCGTATTTGGGGTATATCAGTCTTATAATGGGAGAAACTTACCACCCAAATATGAACCAAATATCTGCTAAGGTAGACCAACTATGCTGACCCAGCTATGGCCTTTCTAGTCATATATTTACCACAGCTGCAGAAGTTTGTCCAAATAGAGAAGCGAGAGAATTGGCGCCACTGGAGCCAATAATATGATTAGTGTGATGATTATTTAAGAGAGTAGATGTGTTCACAGGTGATTGTATCCTCAGAAAGCTCGAGTCATTTGTGTTTTTCTGATTGATCGACGATGGAAGATCTTGAACAACATTGGGTGCAGGATGAATAGGATCCAATTGTGAGATCATTTTATTTTTTTTCTTGGATCTATTTGACACTGATAAGTTTCCTATGTCATTCGCCGTGATAGCCATAGGCGTTGTTGGCATTTGATGATGAGAGGGCGGAGCTGGTTGAGGAGTAGTTGATCGCTGCTGTTTCTCAATATGTTCTAGAGTATGAGCCGCAGGATGAGACATCAAACGCGCCAGAAGAGGTTTACTTTCGTGTACTGGAGTTGGTTGGTCCCCGGCTTTAAAGTGCATCGGATTTACCTACGAAAATTTTCCATTAATCGTTTGTAATTTATTTCAATTAGTATTTATTTTGTAAATTGAAGTAATGACATACCTTTGCTTTTGCGAAGAAGTCCATTACGCTTTGAGAAGTAACATCAGGCCCTAGTGGTGCTGACAGCGGTCCGGGAATGTTTTCATTATTTGCGCTCATTGGAGATCTAGAACCTAATCCACCAGACTCTCCGTTTCCTCCTCGAGTTGTGTTAAAATCTTCTTGGGCCTTGCTAAGCATAGTGAAGATGTCTACGTTATTCGCATTGCGCTGCGCAGATTTTACTTTCGGTAAGGCTTTGCTTGAATTTTCAGAATCTTTCACGAGTTTATTTAACATCGTTGCAATGCGCACGCATTCCTCTTTGTCATAAAACCAGATGCCATGAATATCACATTTTGAGTTTCTGTACAACAGGAAAGGCTCGTGCAATTGTAAATCTAGACCTCGTGTTACTGGCTCCACTTGGTTTTTCGTGTTTAATCTGTGAGGAAACAAATTATATTGAGTAAAAAACTTGCTTTGTGTTTTATATACAAACAAATAAAATAATTGTTACTCAGAACTGTTTGGAATTGGATTGGTTTATTTTGGAGCAGAATTTCAGTTTTATTTTCAATTAAATTAAAATCTTCTGAATATACCCAATTTAGTCAAGTTAGATTTAAATTTGAATTTTCTCACTTTATCTCATTCTATTGAAACAGTAATCACACTAAAAATAACGTTTTACGAACGTTAATGTAGTTATAAATAATTATAGTAAATAAATTACCTCTTAAGAAGTATTATTTAAGTAAATATGCTACTAAAAACTGGGAAATTTGATCTAAATGATAAGTTGGGAGCAGGAAAATGGGGGTTAAGGTATGAAAGCAACAAACCTATTCATGATGAGGAAACTGTTGAAAGGTTCTCCTCCTCTCGAGTAAACAAATAGAGCACCCTCGACATCAGTCTTTTCCCATTCACTAGTCTCAGCATTAAAAGTATACAGTGCAACATGAGTCGCGGTCTCCAGGATATCCTTGACGTAAGGGTCAACTCTTTTCAAAGCCGCTACATTCATTCTCAACTCCGACACATTCGTCATTTTGCAAATTATGTTATGTAAAGTATTTCAAGTCTTCTTGATTTTGATCTCGCTTAATAAATATCCTTAATCTTTCTCCTGTGATCTACTTGTGTCGTAAATGCGTATAACTTGAAAAACTTAAGTAGCTGCCTTATTTCACTTGACGCCATACTAGATTTTTAACGTTGCTTTTGCGCATCGACGATTCAAGCTTCGAGCATTCGTCGCTAGATGTCGAAATTGTTCCCCAAATCAACCAACACTCAAATATGCTATTTATTTAATCTTTAAAAAAAAAATATTGAAATTATATGTTAAAAATAGAGTTTTTTACAATGTAGAGACCTTTAATTTTAATTGATTATATATTCTCGTTTGCTATTATTCATTTAGACCAATAAATAGGATATTCGAAAACGCGCGAGTTATTGGCAGCCCTGGCTTTGATCCTTGACAATATGTACTGACATTTCAAAAATAAAAAGAATAAAGATATAAAGATGGTGTATCAATACAAAAAACTCTGATTTGATTCAAACTTAAATCACATCAAATCTAGATCTCTCGTATATATTTTTTAAATTAAAAATTACGATTCTTTTCATGGAAATACATACATATTTGAAATTGACCGGCGCTAGGGACGTCCTAAATAAAAAAGGGCGCATAAACGTTTTTTTCTCATTTTCTTTGCACAAGTTGTATCTTGAAATTAAAAATCGATAATTAAATAGAAGGTCAGTAATTATCGGTAACTGTAATATCTAATTAAAATACTGAAAAAGTGAATAAAGCAGCTCTAAAATTCTTTTTTTTTCTTGAACGTGTTTGAAAAAAAACTTGGCCGACTAATAGCAAGTCACCATCAACAAAGATGGCGTCGTCTACAATCAGCTGTTTTTCATTGTCGCTGTGCCATTCTGTCATTGTCCTGTCATTATGGCATAGTCATAACACCATACGTGTAAACAGTGTGAATATACTTGACTGAGACTTTCATTACTGCGATTTTTTTTTGTGAAATGGGTACAGAATTGGTTTTGCGTTTCCGTTTGGCGTCCCAAACACCGACGACGATTAAATTAAGTGACGTAAACTTGAAAAATAAAGTTGAAGATCTTAGAAATGAGGCTGCAGGAAAAACTAACCTCCAAAAAGATTCTTTCGGTAAGCAAAATATTCTTTTCATTTTGTTTGAATTGTTTAAGTTTTTGTTCATAAATTTTCCGCTTCAGCTATTTTTAAATTTTAGTATTATTTTTATAAAATTGGCTTTGATGGGATACTAATTCATATAAACTATAAATTATTTTTAGTACCATTGTTCTTCTTTTCAAAAAGGTCCAAATTTCTAGTTTCAAAACAAGCAATGTTAATTTATTTCTGCAATGTAGTTTGAAATGTATTTATAATTGTTATAAACTGCAGAAATATTTTATCATTTTGTATAAATCAAAGCAAGCTTTTAAGTTGCAAGTATTTTAAGTGGTAATGAAAAATATAATTAAAAAATTAGGCATTAAACGCATTAACCCGTTGACTACATCTGTACACTAGAGTGGACAAATGTAAAATTCTATTTTTATATTTGTATCTATCTATCTCTATTTATCTATCTATTCTATTTTTATATTTATATCCATATCTATCTTTTTATGTCTGTATTCTATTTTTCTATTTATATCTTTTCCAATTTCATTTTTAAAATTCTGGAAAAATTCGACAACAGGGTGTCTACTCAAATCCTGAAAAAATTTCCCTGACTTTTCCAGGTTTTTTCCAAGTATTTCTACATCTTCCCAGGTATCATTTTTTGGTCATTCAAATATGGAAAACGGAATTTTGTAACACCCTCGCCTCTATTAAAGCATTATCTAATAATTGAATAATCTCATTTGTTATCCACATGTGAATGTTTAAATTATAATTATTTAAATCTATTAAATTTGGAAAAAAGATGACGGATGATAAAACAGTGAAATAGCAGACATATTTCAAAATAATGTTTATTTAATACGTTATGCTATAAGAGTACTTACGGTGTTTTGTGAAAAAATCTACATGAACATATAATAGAGAATACAAAACACAGTCAAAAATTAAATAACTTCTCTTCAATTACGAACGAAACTACGTTTATAAAGAAAATAACGTTAGGAATAAAAAATTTAAATAAAGAAATAACGTTAGGAACAAAAAATTTAAATATAAAGAAATAACGTTAGGAATAAAACATTTAAATATAAACAAATAACGTTAGGAATAAAACATTTAAATATAAAGAAATAACGTTAGGAATAAAAAATTTAAATATTTTCTTAAATACATTCTGTTCTGGTTAATTTTTTATTTCTACAATTTTTTCTTCGAGTGCGATAGCTTCTTTTTGTGCTTGTTCCAGAATTTTTCTACGTTTCGTTTCAAGTTCTTTTATCTCCAAAGCTTTTCGTTTTTTCTTCCTCCAGCGTTCAATTCAAATCGGAATAAGTATATAATGTCACAAGTTTATTACGAATAATATATTTTCTAGTCCTTGTAAATATCGTTATTTAATTTTATTGCAATTAAAAAAAATTTCTTTTCGCTCGAAAAAATTCCCTGACTTTGAAAAAAATTCCCTGACATTTCCAGGTTTTTCTAGGTATAAAAAAATTCCCTGACAATTGCAGGTTTTCCAGGGTGAGTAGACACCCTGGACAAGCACTAGAGTACTCCAAGAGATATTTCTACATAAAATTTTTTTTAAAATTTATTTATTTCGTCGCAAAAATAGAAAAAGTGAATTTTCCAAAAATTTAAAAACTGCTGTTTTTGTACTATTTTCATGCAAAAAAACGTCTGGAAATTGAAAAAAAATCATTTAGCACAAGTATCCAAAAACATGCAGTGTACAGGTTAAATTGAAAATTTGATAAAATAATTTTTGTAAAATCAAATAAATAAATCGATTTTTGGTTACAGAACTAATCTACTGTGGTTGTATTTTGGAGGACGATGCCACTCTCGAATCATGTGGTTTAAAAAATGGAGCAATGGTTCACATATTAAAAAAGAAAAGTCCAGAAGCACCAGTTCCTGCAAAATCCATATCAGACACCAGCGTAACGCAACTTGCCAACGCATTTCGATCTTTCAATGAAAATCCT
Organism: Euceroptres primus; assembly: GCA_037177015.1. Classification (NCBI taxonomy): domain Eukaryota; kingdom Metazoa; phylum Arthropoda; class Insecta; order Hymenoptera; family Figitidae; genus Euceroptres; species Euceroptres primus. Next base: position 21,990 of record JBAGKK010139774.1, read on the forward strand.
GCTCTTCGTAGTGCTTTACACGTAAGTTTAAAAATTTCAATACCTTACTTAATTCGTAAATAAAATAAGAGAATAGTAATAAAATCGTGTAATTAAATATAAAATTGAATTTAATGAGAATACTTTTTAAGATGTAATAAATTCCAAATGAATTCCCTAGCGTTTAAGCAAGCGACCTGAAGTGATAGAGAACATCATATCATCGTCTCCAGGACTTAGCGATGATACTGTAGCAATCGCAATGCTGCAAGATCCTGATCTGATGGCTCACTTCACAGATCCAGCCACTGTGAAAAGGTAAATTTTCCAAAATCGCAGTGATTAAAGATCTTGATATTTTAGATTTGAAAGTTTCTCTTTGCTCTCTTTTTTTCTAAGACACTCGATAACAAAGATCTTATTTATGTTTCCAAATGTTGGGTCTCAAAAACTAATAATATCTACATTTCAGAATCGCAGAACTTCATCCAATGCTAGTGGAGGCAGCGCAACACATCTCAACAGCAGTTCACGAGGAAGCTCACAATAACGCAGCCACTAGTTCCGATCCTTCGAGTTCAAATGGACCATCAACCGCTTACTCGTACAGTTTGGATAATTTAAGTGACGATGAAGAAATGGCTGGCGATTCATCCCAATCATCAGATTCGGCTCAGCCGTCACATCTGAGCAGACATTTATCTAGTTCTGCTATCACCACAGCTCAACTGGCTGCAGCTTTATCGAGAGCTGGAGCTAGAGGATTTCCTTACAGTGTCTCATCATCTTCATCTTCCAGAAGCAGCAGAAATTCAGGTGTAATCACGACTGAAATGTTTTCTCAAGCGATGCAGCAGGCATTTGCATCAGCTCCTACCTCAGCTGCTAGTATTGTTGCACCGTCTGTACCATCAACTGTTCCTCAATCTGTCGATATACAGAGGCAGTTGGCACAAATGCACGAAATTGGACTTTTGGACGATGCTGTTAACCTCCAGGCTCTTCAGATCACTAACGGTGATGTACAAGCCGCGATAGAATTAGTTTTTACTGGATTAAGTGATAATTAAAATGGTACCGTAATTTAAAAATATATTCGTGAGGAATATAATTTCTTCCTTGTTAAAAACGTTTCTCAACAATTCATTCAAATTCTTAACCTTTTAAGGCCCGCACTCAGAATCCGTTGACTAAAAATTCTTAAAAAATTCAGGGATAATCTACGGTCATTTTTTGAACGATTGTTGTAATAAAATTAAAAAATTTTTTTTTAGTTTTCTCGGCTTTCATTGAGTGTAAGATAATTTATAGACCCCTTATGAGATGTGGAATAGTCCACTTTAATCTAATATTACACATACACTCGTCGCCCGTCTATATTCCGACCTTCAACTAGCCGGCATCATGGTTGTTTACGCTTGACTGGTTCTGTCTCCCCCCCCCCCTGAGCGTCCCACACTGAAGGTCATGGCTCGAACATTCAGGACCACCAGAAGTTGTTTACATCATGACTACACATTTACTTTTGTACGTTCAGAGACTATATATGCGGTCCTGAGTGTTGACATAAGAGTGCTCGCACGATGCTTTAAATCCGCTGATATATAGCGCCCGCTTATTCGCCTTCTACCCCGGAAGCCGGACAGTTTACGCGCGACGAGTGTATTTATTTTGCAGAATTTTAAGTTTATCAAATAAACATTCTAGAAAATCGGAAAACGTGAATATGCCATATATGGCACAATGGGCACTAAAGGGTTAATGTGGTAATAACATTTCAACGCTTGGTAACAATCATTAGTTACCTTTTAATTTAAATTATTGAAAAAGAAATTATATTTGGTTAAGACCTAAGAAAAGACGATTTGAATAAGTTTCATAAAACCGTTTGCTTTAATTTAGATTGTTGAACAATCATAAGATTCATAATTCATGATCTAAAACTTGACAGATAAAAATAAACTAAATTTGTTCATGTACTTGAATCAGTTTTCATTGTTCGAGCCTACAGTCTTGAAAATTATTTCTTTATTCGATAAATTTGGTATTCAGCGATTTTTCATTGAAAACATCACGTAACACTTTCACGTGCTGGCGTTCCAATTCTTCAATTTGTCCAAGTTTCTTGGCACGTAATTCTGCACATGAGATGTTTGCGTGGTATTCGATTAAAATTAAGGAATGATTGATATTCCAGTCAACTTTGTTGGCCATTGGAAAATATTACACGTTTATAATTAGTAATGTAGAAGAGAATAAAAAATATTAACTGAGGAAAATATACACTTCATGAAGTTCGGCACAAGACATTTAGCAATTATTTCAAAAACTCTTTCTACATAAATTCAATTATATTAAGAATTGCGTTTTTATAAAACTTCTAAAAACTTGAAATGTAAGTAGAAGTAATAGAAAATTAACAATTTCTTAATTTTCTTTGAGGTTTGCTAAATTTTTTTGAGTCGAATTTATTTTTATAAAATTGTTTAATAATTTTTATATTGTGCCTATTTATAATTTGATCTTTTAGGTCGACAAGTAAATAAAGATTGCGTAGGTTTTATACGCCGCATAGTAGGGCAAAAAAAGCATCTGTGGACAAATTAATTTTCAGATTAAACTACTCATCCGATTTGAAAGTTTAAAAAAAATTAAAGTGTATTAAATTCCGCATCGTTACAACGGAGGACATTTTTAAAAAACATTCAAAAATTTTTATTTAATAAACAAAAAGAAAAAAAATTTCTTTTGACTTTTCAAGACTGCCATTTAGTCAAAAAATTTTTTATTTTACCGAAAATGGACCATTTTGAGGCAAGAACTCATTAAAAATGATGTCCACCAGAATTAATTTAATAAAAAAAATTTAATTGTTATAAACAAATTAGCGAACAAAAGTTACATCTTCTTTATTTGCCAGATTTAAATGCACTAAACCAATATTTTCAAGAGAAAATGAAAATAAAATAACTTAACTTAAAATTAAAATAACTTAAAATTAGAAGAGGTTAAACATCAATTCCTAATTGTTTAAAACAATTAAATAAACAAGTACGAAGTTAAGGTATTTTTAATTAGATAGATTTAGCTTTTTCAGCAGAATTAGCTATAAATATTTCACCAATGACCTGCTGTGATAGTTAGCACTACATAACAATTGTACATTATTGAAACAAATTGAATAAACAAATGCATTTTTTGGCCATTTTTGAGTAGATAAGCTTCGTTTTTTCAGCAGAATCAGTAACTAGTATGTTGCCAATGTGTCTTGCTGTTTTACTTTACACCTAGGCATCAATTATTTATTGTTGAAACAAATGTAGTTAACAAATTAATTATTTGAGCATTTTTCAATATAGAAATTTTGTTTTTTCAGCAGAATCAAATAGAAACATCTCAGAGATAGTCTATTGGTATGATGATTTGCAGTTAAACAATAATTGTACATTATTTAAACAAATTTAATAAACAAATACATTGCTTGGCTGTTTTTCAATAAATTAACTTCGTTTTTTTAAAGCAGAATCTACTATAAATATTTCACCAATGACCTTTTGCTATGATAATTTGCAGTTGGATAATATTGTACATTGTTTAAACAAAGGTATTGTTTGGCAATTTTTCACTATATAAGATTCGTTTTTTCAGCAGAATCAATAACTAGTATGTTGCCAATGTGTCTTACTGTTTTACTTTACACTTAGGCATCAATTGTTTATTGTCTAAACAAATTTAGTTAAAAAATTAATTATTTGAGCATTTTTCAATATAGAAATTTTGTTTTTTCAGCAGAATTAACTACAAACATCTCAGAGATAGTCTATGGCAATTTGCAGTTAGACAATAATTGTATATTATTTAAACAAATTTAATAAACAAATGTATTGTTTGGTAATTTTTCAATAGATAATCTTCGTTTTTTTCAACAATTATTGTTTAACTACGAATCATCATAATAAGAGACTATCTCTGAGATGCTTATGATTCTGCTGAAAAAACAAAATTTCTATATTGAAAAATGCTCAAATAATTAATTTGTTAACTAAATTTGTTTAAACAATAAACAATTGATGCCTAAGTGTAAAGTAAAACAGCAAGAAACATTGGCAACATACTAATTATTGATTCTGCTGAAGAATCGAAGCTTTTCTATTAAAAAATTGCCAAACAAACCTTTGTTTATTAAATTTGTTTAAAAAATATACAATATTTTCCAACTGCAAATTATCATAGCAAAAGGCCATTGGTGAAATATTTATAGTAGATTCTGCTAAAAAAACGAAACTAATTTATTGAAAAACAGTCAACAATGCATTTGTTAATTAAATTTGTTTAAATAATGTACAATTATTATTAAATAACAATTGATAAATAATTAAATAATGTACAATTTTTGTTTAACTGCGAATCATCATAGCAAAATAGACTATCTCTGAGATGTTTGTAGTTGAATCTGCTGAAAAAACCAAATTTCTAAATTGAAAAATGCTCAAATAATTAATTTGTTTATTAAATTTGTTTAAACAATAAGAAATTGATGCCTACGTATAAAGAAAAAACAACAAGATACATTGGCAACATACTAGTTATTGATTCTGCTGAAAAAACGAAACTTATCTACTCAAAAATTGCCAAACAATGCATTTGTTTATTAAATTTGTTTAAATAATACACGATTGTTGTTGCAGTGCTAACTATCAGAGCAGAAGGTCATTGGTGAAATATTTATAGCTAATTCTGCTGAAAAAGCTAAATCTATTTAATTAAAAATACCTTAATTTCGTATTTGTTTATTAAAATGTTATAAATAATTAGGAATTAATGTTTAACGTCTTCTAATTTTAAGTTAAAATTATTTTATTTACATTTTCTCCTGAAAATATTGGTTTAGTGCATTTAAATGTGGCAAATAAAGAAGATATAACTTTTGTTTATTAATTTGTTTAGAACAATTTAAATTTTTGTATTATTAAATTAATACTGGTGGGCATCATTTTTAATGAGTTTTGCCTCGACGTGGACTATTTTCGGTAAAATAAAAAAATTTTTGACTAAATGGCAGTCTTAAAAAGTCAAAAAAATTTTTTTTCATTTTGTTTATTAAATAAAAAATTTTTGAGAAAATTTGTCAAGAATATCCTCCGTTGTAACGATGCGGAATTTAATACACTTTAATTTTTAAAAAAAAGTCCAAATCGGATGAGTAGTTTAGTCTGAAAATTGATTGTCCACAGACGCTTTTTTTGCCCTACTGTACGGCGGTGCTGAATAAACAAAGTCGGCAGGTAATGTATGAGTCGGTACTTACATTTGTAAAGTAGACAACCTAGGGCGCCACAAAGCAATAGGTACTTTTACCAAGGTCGTAGAAAAATTTTTTGCCTTACCCTGAAGCAAAAAAAAATAATAATTATTAAATATTCTATGATTAATGAGTTCTTTAAATTCAAAGCTTCAATCATTAACAAATTATCGGATTGGAATTTCGTTAGAATTAAAAATTAATTTCAAGTTTTGGTATTTTCTTAAAATTATACTGCATTTTCTTTACTAGTACTAGATAATTTTCTAAGATTTAAAAATTATAAAGTTAGACAAATATTGAAACGATAATTAGAAACCAAAGGATGATAAAAAATTATGAAGAAAGGAGAAAGTTTGGAACTTGTTTCGAAATTTGAGAAAAATATAATAATGATTATGTTATTAATTATAGTAGACATTAAATTTCTACCACACTGAGAAAAATAGATGTTGAAAAGGAGGGGAAGTCTCGGGGGAAGTGAATATCTGGATATTGAACTATGGAACAGCTATCTATGATATTATGGTGTAAACTCTAGATATGATTTTTATGAGATATTATTTTATAATATCTAGATATTACACCCTAATATCTTAGATAGCTGTCCCATATTTCCCATAGTCTCATATTCAGATATTAACTTCTCCTCCTTTTTAATATCTATTTTTCTCAGTGTATATGAACTATTTTTTATTGTATATTGTATTTTTTATTTATTTTATCTATTATCTATTTTATTTATTATTGATCTATTTTACATATATTTTATCTATTTATCTATTTTATTTATTATTAATCTATTTTTTATTATTGTTTATACACATCTTTTCATTTCATATTTACGAGTAGATCAAAAGCAGCTCAAGAAGACAATTTTATCAAAAATTAAAAATAAACGTTTATAAATGGAAATATGTACTGAAAGGTATCTAATTCAAGAGTAATTCAAGCAAATGTATATTTTCATATTGTGCATACGAGATGCCTATTTACATACATCATATCTCATGTACAAAATAAATACAAAAATTAGGCTACACTTTATCTGCTTTAAACAAGGAAAAAATTCGTCGCAATAAAGTCTTTCCTTAAAATCAACTGTTTCTATGAATCTTTATTTACAGTAGTTTACATAAACTATATGTGGGTCGTTACCAAAAAGTTGTGAAATTCAAGTCCCGACAGTTTTATACATTTTCATTATTTAATATATTTTTTTGAATACCACTGGGATAAAGTACTTACATCGAAATAGTTTTTGGTAAAGTTTCAAAATTTTTGGTGCCTTTGCTTAGAAATGGGAAATTAAAATATACCCAAAATGTCCACTACAAAAATGATTCTTGATCCCTTAAATTGGTATTTTCGTTTTATTTTTGGCACACAGTTAATGGAAAAAAAATACTTAAGCTAGTTCTGAGATTTTTTTTCAAAAAATCGATAGGCCAAATTCACAATTTTTTGGCAAGGACCCATGTATTTATATAAAAACAACTTAATGTGCCTTAAGTATACATAAAAGTTCTAGCTATGGCAATTAGTAGAATTCTACTGACAATCAGTAGAAAATTACTAAAAGTAGAATTTTTACTAATTTACCAGTAGAAATGGTAACTGAAGTTTCAGCTGTTTTAAATTTCTTGATTAGGACATTTTTTATACATACCAAATAAATATTTCTCCTGATCCATCTAGCATAAATAGATGTTTTCAAAATACTTTTCTTGTTTAAAGTTAATTAAAATTTTATCTGTACCTCAATTTATATATTTATTCTGAATTAACGGCTAGAAAACCACTAAAGATATTTATGTAAAGATAACAAGAAATCACATTTCTTACAACCAATTTATGTGAAGACCAAACTTTACGCAAACAGGAATTTGATGACTTTGCAATTTTGGATCGATTGACGTAGCAAGTGTATTTCAAAATGAATTACAGACATAAAATTTTTACGGTTTTTTTTAAGGAAGTGTTAAGATAATTGAATTTTTCAAGTAATTAACAACTTATCTTGGTAATAGTTATTATAAAATATTTAATAAGTTTTATCTCATTGACAGATGTCTATTTCATTATTCTTCTAGGATATGGGGAAAAAATGTGTTTCGTTTAATTACAATAAAATGAGAAATGGTGGTTATCTTAATTTATTCTACAAAATGAAATACATTCTAGTTTATCTAGAATATTCTAGAACATTATAAAGTATTTTTCAGAGTTTTAACAACTCATAGGAAATTTTGAAAGATTTTAGAGGATTTTCAAAGACTCTAGATTCTTAGAATATTCAAAAATAGAAATTCTTAGAATTTAAAGATTCTAGAAGGTTATGGAAGAATCTAGAAGATTATGGAAGAATCTAGAAGGTTATGGAAGAATCTAGAAGGTTATGGAAGAATCTAGAAGATTCTGGAGATTTCTAACGGATATTGAAGATAGTTTGAAGATTTTGAAAGACTCTGAAAAAGACTGTACATCTCTGGAGGATTTTAGAAAAATTTAAAAAATCCTGGATGTTCCTAGTCGTAGAAGATTGAACATAAGTTTAGAAGATGCTATGAAGGATCCTGGAAAATTCTGGAGGATTTTAAAAGACTAGAATATTCTGAAAGTCTAGATAACTCTGAAAGGGCCTAGAAGAATTGAGAAGATTCTGAAATTTTGTGAAGAGTGAAAATCTCTGAAAGAACCTAGGAGAATCTAGAAGGTCCTAGAAAATTTTGGAGAATTTTAACAGACTGTAAAATATTTTAGAAGGTTGTGGGAGTATCCAGAAAATTTTTGAAAATTTTAAAATAGTCTTGCTACTTCTGAAAGAATTCAGAAGAATCTAGAAGATCCTGAGTGGTTCTTGGAGGTTGTAGGTAAAAGATTTCAGGAAATTTTATTAAAACCATTGTAGAAATTTTCAAAACTTTAAAAAGTTGCTCAAATTTCTACAAAATTCTGGAATATTTCACAAATGTTTTCTGGAAGAAGCTAAGAGATTCCAGAATATGTAATTTAAATTTTCGCTTGCGGTATTTAATAATAATTTACAAAGTTTTAATCTTAGACAGTCGAAAGAGAAAATATTTGAAAATTTTCAAAAATATTGTTACTCTGGTGAAAGGTTCGGATTGGAATTCAATCCGCCCTTTTCCGAGATATTCCGAGCCATTCCGAAATCTGTCTCCGTTCCAATCAGTTTCATTCCAAGCTATTCCGAGGCAAGTTTTCAATCCGAATCAATCCGTGGCCCATTGAAAATCAATCCGAACTTTTAATCCGAATGAATCCGAGACTAATCTGAAATAAGTTTTCAATCCGAATGAATCCGGTCAATCCGAATTAATCCAAAAATCAGTCTGAACAGTTCGAATTGATTCGGTTTGATCTTTGATCGGATTATTTCAGATTGAAAGTTCGGATTCATCCGGATTAACCGGATTCATTCGCATTCATTCGTATTGAAAAATTTCTACAGATTAGTTTCGGATTGATTTTCAATGGGCCACGGATTGATTTGTACTGAAACTTGCCTCGGAATGAAATTGATTAGGACGGACACAGATTTCGGAATGGCTCGGAATAGCTCGGAATAGGGCGGAATGAATTCCAATCTGAAACTTTTACCAGGGTAGTCACTGGGAATCGGCATATAACATTCTAGTATAATAATTCAGAATGATCTTAATTTTGTTTTCTTACTGTTCAAATTATTTTTAATTATTTTTGAAAAATTATTAGTATAATTTCAAAAGAATTCAAAGAATACAAAATGAATTCAAAAGAATACAAGATGAATTTTAAAAAAATTCAGAAAATACAAAATGAATTAAAAAGAACTCAAAGAATACAAGGTGAATTTAAAAGAATTCAAAAGAATATAAAAGAATTAAAAAGAATTTTAAAAAAGGTGAATTCAAAATAATTCAGAAGAATTCAAAAGAATTTAAAAAAAGGTGAATTCAAAAGAATTCAGGAACAAGTGTACATCAGAATTCAGTAGTGGGTTAATCCCTCGGTGTACACTTGTTCTTAAATTCTTCGGAATTATTTTGAATTATTTTGAATTTTTTGATTTTTTTAAAAATTCTTTTGAATTCTTTGAATTCCATTGAATTCTTTGAATTTACCTTGTATTCTTTGAATTCTTTTGAATTGCTTCCTCATAAAGGAAGCTTTGTAACGATGCAAATTTTCAAATCTCATTTTTTGACATTTCTCGATCTGATTCGATCCCAGGAATCCAAAATTAAGGTTTTTAAAAAATGTTTCTCTCTCTCTCTCTGTGTGTGTGTGTGTGTCAACAATGTTTTTTTAATGATAACTTGTAAACGACTTGAGCTACGGCAATGAAAATTGGAGAAATTATAGTCCCAAATAATGCCCAAAATTCGTTAGATTTTGAGGCAGAACAGATAAGAAGAAATTTTTTTTTCGATTTTATATGTTTCTTAAAAATTGTTTTAGATATTATTTTTTTGCAATTTTGGTTATAGTCAAGAAAATTTACTTTAGACTTGTAGGTTGTATTGAAATACACCTTCTCCTACCAAAAAAGATTGAGGTTGATTGATTAAATATCTTGATATAAAAAGTAAATTTGAAAAATTAGAAATTTTCAATAATTTTTATCACTATTTTTTGAGTAATAAAAGACTTTAATACAAAATTTATTTTAATATGGGGTGATATTTAGTTGATAGAAATCAATAGAATGTTTGTAATCATTTCTAAACAAAAAATTTCCTCATCTAAGATTTTTTGAATTTTAAATTTTTTCGTTTATAAGTAAAACTTTTTTTCAATTTTGGGAATATAGCAATATTATAAAAACAAAATTTATTCCTTTTGACGAGACGAATAAATTGGCCTATTGTTGATCCTTTTATGACCAACTATATTTATAATTAAAATTATTAAAATAACCAACTATTATTAACCAACTATATTCATAATTAAAATTAAATTAAAATTATTTTTGCGTTTGTATCGAAGTTTTTCAGTTTTGAAAATATAGCAATATTATAAGTACCAAAATTCATTTTGACGAGTCGAATCGATTGACCTATTTAAACATCTTTTATTACTAAATATAATTATAATAAATAAAATAAATAAATTTTTTTATGTTTATATCAGAAAACGTTTTTCAATTTTGGAAATATAGCAATATTATAACAACCAAATATATTCCTTTTATCGAAATGAATCAATTAATCTATTATTAATTGTTTAAAAAAAAACTTTTTTGAGGAAGTACAGTGTTCATGAAATGTCACCCCAAAATGGAAACACACTACTTGACAGCGGTTTTCTTTAAGGGTGATTTGGGTTTCTACCTGGTAGGCCTAAAAAGTTGAGTAATTTTCAAAAAATTATTTTAAAAAACTAATAGAGATAGATGAATGAAATTCGACATATGTAATTATATATATTTAAGCTTTATAAAAAAAATTTACAAAGTGTTTTAATCAATATCATGATCTTGAGAGACAGTCAAAGTTGGAACGCCGTTGATCACGGCGGTCCATGGTGGAAGTGATAACTCAGGTACACATCATTTAAAATTAAATAATTGAACGGGATTAACATCAGGAAACATCAGCGCGTAGAATAGAGTAGAATTAAAGAAAAAAATGAATTTTTGGCCAAGTTATAGATATTTGAAAAAAACTCACTTTTCCGAAAAATTTTCTTTCCTTTTTTTTATTATAAAAAACAAAGTTTTTAATATTTTTTTATGATTTTAGTCTATTCTACGCGCTGATGTTTTCTGATGATAATCCCGCTCAATTTTATAATGAAATTTATAAATAAAAAGAAAGAAAATTTTTCGGAAAAATGAGTTTTTTTCAAATATCTATAACTTGACCAAAAATTCTGTTTTTTTTAAAATTCTAGTCTATTCTACGCGCTGATGTTTTCTGATGATAATCCCGCTCAATTTTTTAATTTCAGATGATTTGAACTTGAGTTATTACTTCCACCATGGACCGTCGCGATTAACGGCGCTCCAACTTTGGCTCTCAAGATCATGATATTGATTTACATTTTTTTTTTGTTGAAAAGCTTAAATATATATAATTACATATGCCAAATTTCATTCATCCATCTTTAATTGTTAATTGTTTATACAACATTAATTAAAAATTGCATAACTTTGTCAGTTTTTACTGCAAAGATTTAGTTTTTCCATAAAATCAATTGAAATTACCTTGCTTTTGGCTCAGTACTGTCAAAAACCTCCATTGGACAACCATTGTTGTGTTATTCACGAAGTTATGCATTTCTTACCTAAAACTGTCTGAATAATAAACAATGGTTGTCCAATGGAAATTTGCGACAATACTGAGCCAAAAGCAAGGTAATTTTAGTTGATTTTTTGGAAAAAGCTGAAGCAACAGAAAGTAGCCAATTCCCAAGAAACCACATTTGTTCACTATATTATTTATAACAGAAGGAAAATGTTGTTTTTTTTATACGTGCTAAAAAAATGCTGTTTTGAACGTCTGTTTAATGTTAAAACTTCAAATGTTTTGAATTTGGTACTTTTCACTGCAAATTTAGATTCAGCGACTGTCTCAACACATTTTTTCATTTATCACGCGGTTTCTGATATTATTGGCATTTGGAAGAAGTATGTATTGGAGTAAAAAGGGTGGTTTTTTTCTTGTCAGGGTGGATTACAAGGAGTAGAATGTATTGACAGTCTTAGAAAACTTCTCTTTGCATTCCACACTCAGAAAAAAGTTTGTTCAAACTTTTTTCTGAGTGAGGAATGCAAAGAGAAGTTTTGAGCCAAATTTGTCTGAATCAACCAAATTGATGCATTGCTAAATGACCTACCAAAGATTTGGGTGAATCAAACAATGATATAGTTGACTCAATCAAAAATCTGGTTCATTTAACAAAATTTTTTGGTCGATCAAAAAATTTATTAGATTAAACTAAACGTTTATTCAAATCAAATAAATATTGATTTGAATCAACCAAAATTTGTTTGAAATAACAAAATATTTTTGTCTACTCAAAGAAACCGAGTTTTTGATTCAAATAAAATTTTTTTCTGAGTGCAATTAATATTTTATTGAATGAAAACTGAGTGTTAGTATATAAAACAATGAGTAAACGAATTTTCTCCACTAGGGGTAGTTTTTCTGAATCCAAGAGTGATTTTAAGGGTTGTAACTACATACTAATTTTTTAAAGATATCTGTGTGCCTCAACATACTTTTTCATCCACCATGTGGAGTGTAAAATTATTGCAATTCGGGAAAAGGGCTTAATACAGTAAAGTACTTCATGGTAAAGTTTTTCAAAAAGTCGGGAGAAACGCGGTTTTTGAGCAACCATATTAATTTTCATACACAAATAATTCTTAAACCGACTATGTAATCGTGATCAGCATATCCAAGAATATAAATAAATACTCTTAATTATTAATTAAAACACCTGTAAACTTAAATACCCTAAAATATTTCATGGCAAAGATTTGTCTTTTTCCGGTAGTCTGGGAAAAGTCCTAAATGGCAAAGATCTTAGCCATCGGCAGTTAAGGGGTTAATTCACCTTGTATTCTTTGAATTTTTCAAACTCTTTTGAATTCACCTTATATTCTTTGAATTATTTTGATTTCATCTTGCATTCTTTGAATTATTTTAAATTCATCTTGTATTCTTTGAATTCTTTTGAATTCTTTGAATTGTTTTGAATTCTTTGAATTCTTGAATTCAGGTGTACATCAAAATTTCTAGGGATTAACCCCTCGTCTCACTGTATTTTTTTTGTCTATCAGAATATACTGCTAAAACTCCTAATGATTTCTCCAAAGTTGATACTTTAAATGAAGGTTACTCAGCAAATAAGGATCGATTGTTCCATAGGGAAATCACACGAGAACCAGTGAAGGGTGGTTCTAAACCCAGGGTGCACAGAATCCTATATCCGACCCTTAGAAAAGAGTCTTCTACATCTACAAGGGGATGATGGTGGTTTTGGAAGGGGCTGAAAATTCTAGACTTGAGAGGATGCTGTTCAACATTCTCATTCGACCACGTGCACTCCATGTGGATGGACGCCCAACATCACCCAGCGTCGTACTTACAAAAGGCTTAATACTTCTTTAACTTCTTTGTAAATGTGCATACTTACTCCTACGATGATAGGAAATAGTGAACGCGTACGCGCCTTTATATGCGAGGGGATTGTGCAATCCTCGCCAGTGGAAATCGGGCTTTCATAAAGATCACACGTGTCGCGGCAGATCGAAAACGCTGAAACACGTTTCAGTCATTTTTTATTTTACTTTTTATTTTATTAAAGAACATATACGCACGCGTACATCAGTGACAAGATCACACGTGCTTTAATATAAATGCATCCACAGTGCTAGCCACTAACTTCAGAGCTATAGCCGGCTAAAGTGAAAAACCGCGTGCTACACAAAGGTGTCTCAAAACAGTTCAGTGTGAAGAAAAATCAAAGAGCCTTCTATTTTTAGACCCAGAGAAAGAATCGAGATATAAAAGTGAAAAATAATAGATGCAAAAGGGATCTTTAAAAAGGAACCTTTAGAAAAGGGGATTGGTGGGACAAAAGCCTGGTTTTGAGCACAACTTCTCAGGGCAACCAGATGCCATTAGAACCTGTTCTAATCACTGTTGTCAAGTGCAGTTTTCACTATGGGACATCTGAAAAGCTGAGAAAATTCTACTCAGAATTATTTGGACTTGCAAGATTCTAGATATCTGATATACAGGGTAGTTATTCATTTTTTATGATTTTAATTCTAATTTGTGGAAATGATAAGGCAGAAAGATATTTCTAATCCTTGGAGTTGTGCCAATTCAATTAAGGGGTTTCTATTGAAGATAAAAAATACAATCTTCAGTGAAAGACATGAGCAAACTATCGTAATATTAAATATTACGAATATTACGTAATATTACGAAAATATCGTAAAATTAAAACTAAAATTATATTATGAATCAGTATTAAAAACAAGAGATTTATAAATTAATTTATTTATAAAATTATAAAGAGATTTATAAAATTAATTTAAATTTTTTTGTGAATAAGCTTACTGACACTTCTAATGAAACAGCCATATATATTATATTTCACATCTACAATATATATGAAATAAAGAAAGTTTTCTCTCTTTCAAAAAGAAGGAGAAAAATTCTAAGTCAAAGTGAAACTTCTTCAAATATCTTAATTTAAAGACTAATAAGAAAGTAAAAAGTAAAACTAAGGTGTCAAAAAAACTCTCTGTTAATTAAAAGTTTTTACAATGACAAAAATGAAAACTATTATAAATTTATTTCAAGTAAATGCGAATTCCTACATCAATGTCCTTTTTAATAATCCGGTACTTGTATCACTCTTGAATATGCTTCATCATTTTCATTTTAGAATAAATATCTACTTATGACCAGAAAACTTATTATATTTAATAAAAAATTCATTTAGAAATGGAAAACAACAATAGGTGTACTCTCTAAATCTGAATCAGTCAAAATATTCACTGATTTCATTCAGTGACCCATTTGACTGAAGTTCAGTGAAATTGACTGAATTTCAGTGAAATTGTCTGAATTTTGACTGAATTTCAGTGAAATTAACTGAAATTCAATCAAAATTCACTGATGAATTAGCTAGAAATGGGTCACTGAATGAAATCAGTGAAAATTTTGGCTGATTCAGATGTAGAGAGTAAGCATTTATTTGTTCCGAATCAAAATTGTTAGAAATGGTCTAATCCTGAAATTCCAAAGTTTCCACAATAAAAATTGTATTCAAGTTAAATAAATAAATCAGAATAAAACTTTTCTTTCTTTCTATAAAGCTGATATCTTTGACAATTACATCATACTTTTCACAGGAATTGATTAAACAATAGAAATAAGATCAAATTCTTTTTAATAAGAACAATTTTCTTTACTCCAGTGAGTTTCAGCGTGAATTCCACTGGTTAAATCGACTCCACAATAAATGAAGACATGCTAATTATTTCAGGTTTATTTATTTCAGGAGAGCAAAAAAACCTTCTAAAAAATCGAATTCTTAAAATAAAAAAAAATGAGAAAGTACATTCGAGATTTGATGGAGCTCTACAGATCTCAATAAACAAAATTTTGAAAAAGTTAATACTTTTCGAGAAACATAGAATCAAAAATCGACTGCGGTCAAAAACATGTAAGTCCATCGACATTTTTTTGTTTTTATTGTTTTTTAAGCTTCATTTCTAATAGCATAAAAACTAAAAAAGAATTTTCAAGGAAAAAAATATTTTAAATTGTTTAAACAAATTATTTTAAAATGCGAGATACGGAAAAACTAATAGCGCCATTCGATTCTTCAAAAAAATTATAAAAAGTTTATGCTTTTCGCAAAATTTTTATGTGTCCAATTGGTGAAATAGTGTAAACAAACAATTATTGTTTATTTATGTGTCACCACCAATTGGATGGGACAAACAATTGTCCAATGTAAGCTCTTTATGTAATTTTTTCCGCAGAATCGAATCACGCTATTATTTTTTCCGTATCTCGCATTTTTAAACAATTTGTTTAAACAAAAATTGCTTAAACAATTTCAAAGTTAAAATTTTTTTCATCAAAATATGCGGTGTAATTTTAGAGAATTTTTTAAGCCAATAAAATGTGTTTTGAAATAAATGGCACTTACCCGGTTATGCCGCGACACTCTTCAATTGTCAATTAATACAAAATACATCAATTTTTTTCAATTTTGACCATTAGTACAAAATATAATGATTGACACAGTAATTTAGAATGTTACTGTTTTATCTGACTGGAAATTCGGAAAACAAATAATAAGACATCCAAAAGTTGAAAGAGTTTTGGTAACGATCTCTTAGACAGTAATTATGTATGGAAACTGACAACAAGAATAATTTCATAATTGACATCCTACGCGGTCGTTATTCACTAATTGTTTCAAGGCAAGGGTACTTCTTAACAATCGGTGTCGTGAAAAAAGAAAAGATTATCTGGGTAGAGTCTGTATGTCTTCTGATCAAATAAATAGGTTGTCTGTCGGTACACGATCTGCAGACTTATAAATATTTGCAGCATAACATTTATGTTAATAATCTTTTAAAACCTAGCCATCAATTTCTAGGTGACAAAAAATGTCTCAGAAGTACATAATTGAGAAGGTACTATTTGAAATTTAAAACTTAGACACTTTTCAGTAATTTTTGAGGAGACAAAATTCAGGAAAAACACCACATTTCTTCGGGTATAAAATTTGATTGATTTTGTACTGGCAGAGAATTTCTTTTGTCAACAAAATTATTATTGTAATTAAATGCAATCCACCGAAAATTATATTAAATTTATTGACCCTGAATAAAATTGCTTCTCATCTTCTTTCCCTCAAAAAATTAAAATATAAATTAGACGTTAAATGATTTTTCATTTAAAAAAGTTAATATTTACATAATTTACAATCAATATTGTTTTTACAACTTATCAAGGCACTTTTCCTAAAATAATTTTTGTTATTAAATTCTTACTAAGTTTCTCTATTTTCAGTATTGAATTTATAAAAATGGCTTTCGAAAACGGAAAATCGAGAGAGATGGACCTGGAGGATGTGGAATTAAATCCTTTGAGGCGGACCAGATTTCACGTAAATCGGGTGGACAGTATGGAAGGGCGAGCAAGTCTTTTAGGCGAACAGGAAACAAGAAAGTCCTTAAAATATATGACGAGAGAAGCTTTACCTAGGCTCGATAATTACAGGAACATTTTGAGTATTCAAGTCGCTCACAGACCCTCTTTAGATGAACTTCACAACCCTACTCTCCTGAATAAGGTGAGTAATTTCAATTGACGTTTGAGCCAAGCAAACAATCATCCATCCCTAAATTTTATTTCCCTACACTTTATTCCCGCCTTCACTCTCATTTCTAAAGTTAAAAAAATTCCAGACAGGATATTAATTAAGTTGATTACGTTTCCCATAATTTTTATTAAGCCATACTGTAATGTTTTCAACTTTTTTTATATATAACCTAAATTCTAGGATATTTCATCTTTCTGACCAAAATCACGATCCCAAAATTGTGGAGGGTTTTAGAAGATTCTGAAGGAGTATAGTATAAAATTATACTTTGAAGCAAGTTAATATTAATATATATTGATACTAATATGATAGTGCAATAGGTTTTACCGCAGTGCTTTGGGCCCTTTTATTAACCCTGCCCGAGTAATAATAATAACAGTAATAATAATAATAATAATAACAATAATGGTACATATTATTTCCATAATACGACCAGACCCCTTCAGGACCTGTGATAAATTTAAACTAAAATATAATAATAATAATAATACTAATAGATATTCTCAATAAATATATTGTAAACTGGGAATATGTTTAATTCAATTACTTAACTGTACATTTTTTAAATTAATTCCTGAAAAACTTTTTGATACGTAGTGCTGAATACTGCTTTCTTATGAGATTAATAAAAAGAATCAACATAAAAGTAAGGACATGTGAAAAACAAACAACACATGCGTAGAATAATTCTGTCATAATGTTGGTTTAGATTGATGCAATTTAACAGTTTACTATTTTGTTTCACAAGAAAATAGGTGTAGAATAAGACTGATAAGTTAAATTGTCATAAACTCAATAAACAAAACTTCTGAAGTTAAAATCATAAAAAAATCTATTGTATTTCTAATTTTCAGAAATTGCTTTTAAATCTTTAAAATTGAACATTTAAATCTCTAAAATTTATTTTAATTAATTTTAATTCTCATGTAGAAAATTGACTTCAATTTTTTGAAACATTATAAATCTGATTTAAATAACAGGTTTTATAAAGTGCTTGCTTTACATAACTGTACCGAATTCTTTGAATATCGTTATGTATAATTTTGCAGTACCTAGCGAATTTAGTTAGCCGAGTTTCAGTATGATGCTTTCAATGAATACAATTCAGATCTGACAATTTTTTAAGACCTTTGGTCTTATCATTTTCACCTATTACACTGATTTTGCAATAGTTAATTCAAGTGTTTATCTCAAAAATATTCAACTAACCCAGAACGCGTAAACTTCCTCGTAAAAACGACCATTTCTTTATCGCTCCATAAAAATGTTTTCTTTGTCACGAACAATGTGAATAATGCAATAAAAAATGTATTTCTTTGTCCACAAACAATTTTACGTGAAGATATACGAAAAGAAATAAAAAACAAACTATATATGATTCACTAAATGAATATTTTATCAAATTCTAGTTCAAGCCAGAAACTTTTGTCAAATTGTTTCTTAGTTTTATAAAATGAACAAATATTTTAGCTCATTTGAATGTAGGTATTTCATTTATATTTAATTTTTATGTATCATTCTTCTATTGGCTAATATCATTTTTTTATAACAATTTTTGTTATTGTAATAAGTATAAAATTTGAAGATTTTTGTACTACTTTGTTATTTTCTTCTTTTTTTACTTTTATTGAATTTTATTAGAAAGTGTTGCAAGTTTATAATAAAAGCGTGAGATTTTTTAAATTACATCTATGCAACCGATCTGTAATCTTATTAATCAACTTTTCATCAACTTTCATCAATTTCATTTCATTGATAACTAAAATGTTAACATTTTTTCAAGATTAGATATATCCACGTTGTTAAGCTACCGATCTATACGTTTTATAAAAAAGGTTTTAACTTTTTTTCATCTTTTACATGAATAGCAAGTTCCCTTCATATTCTGCCGTCCTGATTTAAAAAATGGGTACCTACATTTTTCATCGAAAATGAGTTTTTTATATCGTTGGATTCGTCGTGAAAAGACAAACTTAATTATGCAAAAATTAATTAAAAATTATAAATAATGATTAAGATATTAAAGTCACGTTTTCTGTAACTACAGCAATTTTCGAGAAATCCTGATGAAGAAAGTGGGTATTTAGAAATGTATTACCGTATGTACACTTTTTCCACCATTTCAGCCTGAGTTAAGGCTGAAATACTTGTTAAAAACGACGTATCTACACAGATACGCTTTTTAAAAGACGATTTTGGTTCTCAGCGCCTTCGTCCTGTTTAAATACCGTATCTGCGTAGGTACAGCTTTTGAACGGTTTTTTCCCAGAGATTTCACGTTTGAGAGAGCGAAGTATCTACAGTTTAATATGTAAGCAATTAAAATTTGCAATTTTTTACACTAATAAGAAGAGCAGGTTAGAATTGGTTAAAAACAGTTGTTTCCATATAAAAAAAATAGCATACAATGAACAGACCAAGTACAAACGAGTTTTGTTTAATTTTTCGGTTCGACTTCAAATGTAGATACCCACTTTTTAAATCAGGACGGCAGTATTCATCGTTAAAGCTTATAATGAAATAATGAAAATTTCAATCTAAAAGACTAAGATTTTTCAAAACATTTTTTACTTTATTTTACTCTTTTCTCCATTTAGCATTTTAATTTTTTTAGGCGACTAAGAACCACTAATAATCGAGAAATGGATTCTCCGAGTGGTAACAAAGTCTGGGGCTTAATGTCTCTGTCTTATTTTACTTTTCAATATTTTAATATCTTTAAAAATTAATTGTTTTCAGGAATTTCCATTTTATATTTATGAGATATCCTATATTTATTGCATTTTGACTTTCTGTTCATGAAATTGATAACAATTAGGAAAATAAAACAAATTTTGTAATTTTCGAATTATTGAACATTATTGAGCTATTTTAACAACTTTATTTAATGACTTTTTAAGCACACGTTACAAGATTACTATAAAACTTAAATGAAAAGACCTTGACATAGAGGGCACTAGATTTTCTGTATTCCAAGAATTATTAATAATATTTGCAAGGCTGCGTAATTAAACATAATGCAAAAAAAAGTTGTCCAACAATAATTAATAAGATACCTATCTATAATTATTCTCTATTATTTTTTGAGTTTTCACACTTTATAATAATCTAAACTTAAATTCCACTTCCACAAGTTTTCAAAAGAATAAAACCAATTTGGTCAGGTCTCAAATGTCAAAGAATTTCTGTACTTGATTTATTTTGAAAAGAAAATTTAAAGTATAATTTAATTATTCAAATTCAGCCTCAAAATTTGGAAATAATTCATTTATAAATTTTCCACGAAAATTACGAATATCGTTGACATATTGCTGAAGATTGACACTTTTTTAACAAGACTCCCAGAGTCAATCTGAGTTGATCAGGTCAGGTCGAAATCGAGACCTTCACGTACTTCGTACTAATTAAATCGTTAACGCGACCCTGATGACTAATATCTTCTTTACTCATTTCGGTTGCAACAAACTACGAAAATTCAAAACTGAAAAATTTTCTACCACATAGAAATAAATTCCAAAGTAGAAATTTGATTATACTGTCTTTGAGCAACAACAGTTTTTATGCTAACTTAGAAAAATTTTCCTTTTTTTAAATTATCATAAAAAAATTTTATTTTGTATAATTCTTTGTAATCATGTGAGAAATTAATTGAAATGGAGTTTAATTAGATTCGGTTTCTTCGACAATTACCACATGCTAGATCAAATGGCTCATAGGATTAGTATGCTTCTGAAGGCGCCATACACCCACACAATTTTCATCACACAATAAAGTAGTAGGTATTACGATTATACGCTCATTACATTGTGTGTAAGATTGTTCAATAGCAATAAAATTGACAACAAGTGGCGCTTTCACTTAAAAATTTTCTTTAAAATGTACAGATTGTATTAAATAATAATGATCGGATTTAAAAAAATTTTCATTTAATCTCATTATTATTTCAGTACAATTAAAATAAATTAAATACATTTTTCATAGAGTAGGAAGTTTATTTTAAAAATTAATTAAAAGATGTTACGTTTTTTGGTATACTGGTCCGAATTTATTTAGAGAAACTTTGCAATGTTGTTATATTTTGCTCCAAGACTTCTTTTATTCCAAAACCTTATTGTGACTTGCCTCATTAAAGGTTAATATGGCTATACATAGTTGTTTGTCTGAAGAAGCCCTTCGTCGAAGGGTGAAACGTTAAAAGTTTCTCTAAATAAATTCGGACCAATATACCAAAAAACGTAACATCTTTTAATTAACTTTCTCACCTGGTCGACACAATATTTAACATCAGTTAATTTTATTTTAAAAAATTACTCAGTCAATCGAATTCTGTAAAAAATAGTCATAATTCATCATAAAAAGATAAGATTCGATGAATAAAATAACCTTCAACAGCAGAGAAATTTTTGATTCAGTATAATATTTTTTTCTTCAGAAAAGTAATTAGTTGTCAGTAAATATAAAATTCATAATTTGTAAATCAATTGCCTGGGTGCTAACTCTCTTGAGAGATTAACAATTTATATGACTTATTACCATCAATGTCTACCCTAACATTTAACAATCATGGAACTGAAAATTGCTCTCGCCTCATATAAGTGAATCAACTGCACTCCACTGGTTCAAAATAAACTGCAATGATGCAAGACATTTCAATTCATATTAATAAATATTTTCTTAACTTGTAAATTTAAAGAAAATTTAATTAACAGACAATTCATGAAAATAATTTCTGAAAAAACATTTCACACCAAATTAAACTATTATTGCATTTAGTCCATCGTCACTCTTACTTGACATTTTATTTATTTCAATATTGTTAAAAGCCTAGTTTATTAAAAATTATTGAATATCCACAACGGGAATAAAAATTATTATCCTTGATTTTTATTCCATAACTAAAATCTGTTTAGGTAAGTCGATTAAGAGGAAATAGCTTTGCAAATAAACGTACAGCACCAACAGTAGATCATGTATTCACGTGTTTGCACTTGCACAAATTCTGTAAACGTTATTGTAGACCATGAAACAGTGCTTCTCATAATAATCATTAAAAAGCAGACACGTTTTAAGTGTTTCATAATCTAAGATATACTGATAAATAAAATTAATTTACTATTACAAGGTCTTTATAAATTTAGTTTCGAATTTTTAATGATTTAATAACAAAAAAGAGCAAAAATGTAAAAATGATTCCGTGTTAATTTCTAACTTTTATATAAAAATCAATAATCAGATAAAAGCACAAAATCCCCAAAAATACAATCTAAAATACATCATATCTAGATTATTTTAAAATCTACTTGACAATTTGTAACAAACTTGTTTTTGCAAGTGTTTTCTTAAAAAAGTGTATTTTCTTATGGGATTTCCATAAGACAAATACAAATTGAATTTAAGTCGATGGATTCAGAAACAGAGACAACCTATTTGCGTGTATTGTTCAAAGCGAACAGAACATATGATATGTGAGGCATTATTATTACGTAAATCGTTACTCCTCATTGGTATCCTGGGGACCCTTCCTCAGTTGAATCACCTACAATTTCAGTAAATACCTTCAAATCTTAATCTATATTTAGATATGATATATAAATAAAAATGCATAATAATGCATAAAAATGCACAATAATAGTAATAAATCCAGTAATAAATGCAAGCATCGAAGAAAAAAGTAACCTACTACTTAAACTTCGAGAGAGCCATCTAGATAATACAATTTGCGATAAAGATATTGAATCTTAAATCAAAATTAAAAATTATCTAATTTACTCGAACATTTTTTTATTACCTACATATTATATAATTTTAATTACTAAGAATATATAAAAATATAATCACTTTAAATCAAAATAATCTGGAAAAAGGCATCATATTTTGAATCATTAAATTGAATCATTATTAAGTGCCTTTTTTGCAGTGTAGAATATGTATACTTTACTGTAAAAATAAACTGTTATAAAAATATAAACTATAAGCTCTCTTAAAAATGAATAAATTTTTATGTCCAAATCAAATTTGAACATAAAAGTCGACATATTTCTGATCGTACCAAGCAAAAATAAATAAGCCATATAAAATGAAATATCTCTCTTTTACAGTTTAACTTTAAATTAAATTTACAAATTTTTTAGAGTCTTAAATCAACTTAATGCATATTCATATAGGAATGAAATTGCTGATAAATGTGAAGATGACTATTGAAATAAATCGGTTATGTGAGCGTTTTTAATGAACCTGTTTATGATTTCCAATAATGGATTTCATATAATTACCTACGTAATAACTGTTTTTTAAAATTTATATATAACGGGTTTTGAATTAGTTTGTAGTTGAAATAAATTATAATTACATTTAAAAATTTGATTATAGAGTTCAGGGACTCACACGTTGCCTATAGTTGATTTAAAACATCCCTCTACGGGTATAAAATTTGGATGGATTCAAGGAGTGCTTTTGAGATGTTTGCTCAACATTTGGGGTGTGATGCTTTTTCTGCGACTATCTTGGGTGGTCGCACAAGCTGGTATAGGTAATAATTATTTCAAAAACTGTCAAACTGAGAACAATTAAAATTTTTTAAAAATAGCAGCACTCTATTTCAATGCTAGCAATATTCTATTTTTATTATATTTTAGTAAATAGTATTCTATAATCAAAAATTGTATCGAATTTTAGGACAATCAATAGTGCTGATTCTAACTACAACAATGGTGACAGTAATTACATCATTGTCTATGTCAGCCATTAGTACGAATGGTCTCATCAAAGGAGGTGATTATATTTTACCAACTTTATTTTTTAACTTAAATCTTAAATTTTAATATTTGCATTAATATTTTGAACCGTTAATAGATCATGTAATAATTTGAGGAAATATACTTCGATAAATAAAATTGTTTAAACCAGCAATCATCAACTAAAATTCATTTCTAAACTTGCTGAGAAATTTTTTTTTATAGATCGCTTACAATTTTGAAAATTTCCAAAATAATTTAAACATGTGCAGAATCTTTAAGTAAGTTCCTCTGTACCATTTTAAAATATTTAAACATTAACATCAAATTTTTTTATTTTCTAATTACAGGAGGAACTTACTACATGATTTCCAGATCATTGGGGCCAGAATTTGGTGGATCGATAGGAATCATTTTTTCTCTTGCAAATGCAGTTGCATGTGCAATGTACGTGGTTGGCTTTTGCGAAAGCTTAGTAGATCTTCTCAAACGATATAATGCCTGTATTATCGACTGCAGTAATGCAGACATTAGAATAATAGGTAATAAAAAGTTAATTTCTTCTCTTAGTAAATATTTTTTATCTAATTTCAAATTAATAATTAATTGTCAGGGTGCCTAGCAATCAGGCCATTTGAAATTCCCGGGTTTTTCCCGGTTTCTTCCCGACCAAATTTTTCATTTTCCCGATTAATTTTACATTTTTTATTTACCATAACGTATATATTATATGTATTTTTTTCGTGTGAAAGGTCCAATTAATAAAAATTGATTTTTTTAATTGAAATTTTATCAATATTTTAGTACTAATAGGCAACGTTTCAGACTTTATCAATACTAAGAGATGTTTTTATTAATTGGATCTTTCACATGAATATATATATATATATATATATATATAAAATTGACAAAAAAGGTCGAAACTAAAGAATTTGGATATAAACGTACATATTATCCTAGATAACTTATAATTTCTCACGAAATAAATACATTAGCATTTTTTCCCTATCTTAAACATTAACTTATATACTTTTCTTTAAATTTTTGCAAAAATTTAGATAATGTTATTTAAATATATATGTA
>JBAGKK010139775.1:0-24440 GCA_037177015.1 Euceroptres primus
GAGACAGAATCAGTGAAGCGTGAACGACCATGAAGCTGGTCCCCTAGACAACGGTCCTTTAATCAACGACGAGTGTAATTGGAATATCAAATTGATAAAAATTACCCGTGTGGCCTTGTAATTTTTGAACAATTTCTTTCGTCTGGAGATTCCAGATATATACCATGTTATCCTCAGAGCCTGAAACTATCCACTGAAAATTAAAAGTAAAATTAATACTTCTTTTCGATTTTATTGCTTTTTCATGAAGCAAAAAAAAGAATTTTACCTTTCCACCAGTGACGGAGAAATTAGCAAATATGCAGTACTTTTCATTGCGGTGGCCTGTGTAGGTCTTTAGACATTTTCCTTTACTGTAATCCCACAATTTCAAGGTGTTGTCGAGAGTTGCAGCTAAGATGTATTTTCCATTTGGCGAAAACTTGACAAACGACACTGGAGGATTGTCGTCGTCTATTAATGTTTTTAAACATTGTCCCGAGGCTGTGTCCCATATTCGACTAAAATTAAAAGATAAAATATTAATCTAGTACATTTTTATTATATTTGTGTTATTGGTCAGTTTTTAAATATTTTAAACAGTGCGTACCACAAGCCATCGTAACTGCTGGATACAATCAGAGAACCATCTCTGTTGAAATGCACAGCACTTACGGGATCTGAATGTGCTGGCAATGTTTTTAAACATTTCCCAGTCCTTACATCCCATATTCTGACGCTTTCGTCAAACTGAAAAGGAAAGTCAAAGTTTTAATTTACCTTTTCATAGTCATTTAAATAATCTGATATAGATTTTATTTTGCTTACCGAACCTGAGACGATGAGATTTGACTGTGGATTGAAATTGCAACAAAATACGTAATTCGTGTGGCCTTTCAGAGTCTTTAGGCATTTACCCTGGAATTATAAGAATACAATTAATTAAATCCATTTCGTCTTAAAAATTTCTCTCGAGTTTTTTTTTTCGTTTATTTAAGTTTCACTTACGGAACTCAGTTCCCATATTCTCAGTGTTTTATCATCTGATGCAGATACTAGAAGTCTACTATCGCTGGACCAAGCTACATCGGAGATTCCTAGTTTGTGGCCTGATATAGTCTTCTCAAATTTTCCGTCATAGGAACCCCAAATTTTTATCAGTTTGTCAGCCGCTGTTTAAGAAAAGGTTTAGGGATTATTACATAGAATATGCGGGAGATAAAAAATTCCAATCAATGAAATATTGAATTATTCTCAAATATAATTATAGTTTTTAAACTTACATGAGCTGGCGAGCCACTCGCCATTGGGGCTAAATTTAACAGACGAAATTGCTTTCGTGTGTCCAGCGAGCGTATATTTAAGTGTATAATTTGGTTTCTGAAAATTATTAAAAGAATTTTAATTGTCAGGGACAAATTGAAGGATCTGAAGCTGTCTGAAGTTAATGTTTTATACAAAGTTTCATTGAATAAAAGTAAGAAATTTTTCTGTTTAATAATATACAAGTTCTATAATCTTGAAATAAAACTTTAAGTTAGTTTAATAAAGGAAGCTGTGATACTTTTCTGGAACTCTGATTTAAAAAGACAGATCAACTTTTAAAAGCGTCTAAACATTTGAAGACAATCAGCTGGAAATAATTAAACTTACGATGGCAGAACTTCCTTTTGTTGGAGTACTGGAAGAATTGATGGAGGGCTGATGTCCTTGGGTAGGTCCTAATGGTACCATCTTCACTTTCTCGTATTTGAAACCTTTTAAACTTAAAAATTGAAACCTCCCTCGGTTTACACAATGCAACACAATGAGACCAACAACGTGCCAACAACAAAACTTTTCTGTGCGATTTTAGGTTATGTCCGAACCTCGAGTTTTCGCCGCCGGATGTGTAACGCTTTTCTCAAGGTCGATCGGTAAAGGCAGCATCTCTCGACTGCCGGCTAATCATCTTACATATTTATCTTCTGGACTGGATATGTAGTATGATATCAGCCCGATCATCCTTGTGATTTTCCAATGTTTTCATAGTGTAAACAGAGTGTAGTAAACCAGTGTAAACAAATGCTGGCAAACGGTGTAAACTTATTTTTTCTTCCTGAATAAAAAGGATAAAAAGTAAGATAGATTCTAGTTCAATAATGAATAGGGGCGAATCAAGCGGCAAAGAAAATAAAACAAATCATGAAGAATGGCCTGGATATAAATGTGAACGACCTGGGGGTAAAATTATCTTTTCTATTTTTTAGTTTCTTTTCTCTTCATTTAAAAAATGCAGTTTAAAATATTTGCTTCAGGTCTTCTTGGGAAGTCAGTACCTCTTCTTATAATGGAACTCCATCGTCTTGAACCTTTCTTTGAAGATAATTGTCCCAGAATCCATGTGCTTAACATGCCTGATGCGAGAATTCGTCAAGTTGAAATAGTTGGCATTGTTAGAAAAATTTATCCAAGAAGCAGATTAGATATCTCTGGTAAAACTTTTCTTCAAACATAATTATGACGTTTAATTTCATAGATAATTAACTTTACACCTAGATATACCTTCATTAAAGTCAGTTTTAAATCCAGCACTCCAATATAAATTCTCATGATCCGATAGTTTTCAAAAACTGCAAAAAATACTTTTTTGATTTTCCAGTCGACGATGGCACTGGGCGAGCTCAAGTATTATATGCGTACGAAAATTTGGAAAAAGCGAAGGAGGAACGTAAACACATAGACGCTAAATTCAGCAGGCTCGAAAAAGTCGCTAAAATAAAAAATTGCGGACCAGATCATATGAAAGTTCGTAAATCGAATCCTCATATTTTTCTTATTCTCGGAATTTAAATAAAAAAATAACAATTCTAGGCCTTGGAGAAACGATGGATGCAAGAAACTAAAAATGGCTCACTGGGCAAGAAATTTAAAATCCTCGATTATGTCCACGTCATTGGGAGTATTTACTTGGACTATGGATATTTCAGTGTATCTAAAAAGGATGTTTCACTTGAGACTGCCAAACTTTGCAAACCTGTCATTAATGCTAAAATAATCTACCAGCTAACCGAGAAAGAATACAATGAAAAATTGCAAACTTGGATTTCAGGTGTCGTTAAAGACAGGTATCAAAAGCGTTGAAAATAAGTTAATAGTGTAAATAGTTTTGTATTTTTCTATGTTTTTCAAAAAGTTGCCAAAATAGAGTTTAAAAAAAGATCTTTGATTTTAATTTTTTAAAACATTCATTTAGTATTTAATGTAGTTTAGATTAGCCAAATCTTGAAAGCTATCAAGTTAAAAAGATGATCACTTAAAAGTCTTCGAATCGATTGAAATAACTCAGATTAGCATATTTTAATTTATATTTACTTTTAAAATAAATCTTGAAGCCAACTAATTCTCCGGTTTGGCGAGATAGGAAGTCGCAGAATCAGAAATTTGAATTATTTTGTAGTAATTCTTTATTTACTATAAAACTATGCACTGTGCCTTCAACAAATAACTGAGAGAAACTCTCGAGTGCCCAAAAGATGATTCTGCACGTGGATGTAGCGAAGTCGACTCAGAAATCTAAAATAAAATACACGTACGCTGCATGCAGTCTATTTAAAAAGTCCCGGACGAACTCCTTAAAAAAATTCATTTCAAAACGAAATACCGACTTGACTTGGTGCGTACTTGATTCTCTATTGATACATTAATCGATCTCGATATTCTACAGAATAGTGGGTATTTGAATTAATTTAAATCTCAGCACGGATATATCGCTTAATACTGCAGCCACAGTCGAAAGTCCGTGGCGGATTTTTAGCGCTACGTGCATCATGTATTCGTTCCGCAAGAGTGTTTTGCTCGTCAATCATCGAAGAGTGATCCTCAAAGGCGAGAACAGCCTAATACAAAGTCAATACCCGGTAAGGATTTACAAAAGTTACATTCGAGGCTTAACCATTAACGCTATATACTCTTATAAATTCATGCAAAAAGGCCACTATACCTACTGCTCCGATCGTTATGAATACAAACCTTGAGATTTACGCAATAAAGTATCGCTACTAAGTTTCTCTAGAATCCCTTTGTAAGGCTCTTTACGTTTGCAGTGTTGTACAAAAAAAAAAGAAAGTAACCCGATACTTTTCTCTACCTTAGCGGAATCACCGAAACACTCGAAAATAGGATCACGCACTCTCTGAATTCAATGATAGGTACGTCCGAACGAAGCTGATTTTATTTACACAGTATTTACAACTCAAATCGGCCCAACCTTGGCGGGAAACGTTTCTCTGATTTGAAAGCAAAGGCAAGAAAAAAATCTTTTTCTAAAACAAGAGAAATTCATTCATCTGAAAATAGAGAAAATAATGTTATCAAGAAAAAACCTGTGTGAGAAATTGATATTTCAAATTGACTGAGAGGAACGTTATTATCACGAGGTGTCGTTATTTGATAAATTCAGAGAAATTGTTTCGCCAGAGAGCAGATCTGAGAATGAGAAATCGTCTTAGTCTGTCGTGCATCGCACGGAATAACTCTGGCGATACGAAGCACAATGACTAAATACGAGATGTCAGACAGCTCTGAGATTTTCGTAGAAGCTATTATGGATTTTATAACTCGATTGAGAAATTTTTAAAGCCAGTGAGCTGCCATGCACGATGAATCGTTTAGTGTTCAACAAGTCTTATGGTTTTCTCTTAAAGGTTTAAGTTGATATAAAATGCGACGCTTCATTTGGAACGCAGATCTGCTGGCATCGCGACATTGACGACGCAACGCCAGTTACATTAAACTCTAAAATATGCTAGCTTCATTCGTGTGTATTCACATTAACAATTAATAATATTAATAATACAATAATAATATCGATTCTACTAATAATCAACTCGTAGCGGAGATGGCCTTTTTCGAAAGGAGCGGCTAGTAAGTTTCAGAGTACTCTTCTCTTTTTCTCCCCTTTTGTAATTTTAATTCACAATAGTTTTCTATAAGAGCTTATCTTATTTTCAACAAGTTATATCGGTAATATTAACATAACAGCCTGCCAGCAGCGCGAAGATTATGAATCTCTGTTTTCTCATTTTCCGTTTTACCAAGAAGGCTTGTCTAATCTTAAAGTAGCCAATCGATCAACAACGCTTTGTCATTTGATTTCCAAATTCATATTCACAAATTCGATCTCCAGAGGAAGAGTGGCTACATCGAAATGGAGGTAAAAACTAGACAGGTTTTGAATTGCAATTTTTCATCTAAAGTTGTGAGTCAACTACTCTAAGACACATGCAAGCGACTAAAGCACGCCGAGAGTTGGCAATTTAAAATATTAATTTATAATTCATTTCACATTCAAATTGTACGGATTTTCGATTAGAAAAAGAAAATTTCCAGGCGTTCTAGGTTTCTTTAAATCTACGTCCTGGAGAAAAGAAAAATATCGAATCTCTCGAGAGCTTAATTTATTCTCAGGAAGATTGCTTTCTGGAATTCGTCACTGCCTTTTGGAATGCCGAGGTATGGATCATCGCAAAACGTGGCTTGCTCGACTGTCCAATGAGAAAGAAAGATATGATTAATCTGTGTCAGATATTTCCGCGCTAGATTTGTCTCCGATGCTGATTCACTTAATTCTCTTCTCGCTGGTTAACGAGTCGGAAGACGTTTTGCGTACAAGGTGTGTCTATTTTTATTTGATCCGGTGATTTTTTTTTCATTCAGGTGCTGCACTTTCCCGAAAGAAGAACTAACTTCCGATCATAGAGCAGCAAAAGTGCGGACGAATCGGAAGGTCTTGAGGTAGGGACTAGCAGTTGTTAGGATCTGGAGGTGTCACGAGATATTCATCGGCACGTTTATGATCAGAGAGCGCTCGCATCGTGTACGAATCCTGAGGCAATTCACTCTTCCTTCGTAGCAATGGTTTCGATTTATTCTTGTATGTCATCTTTTTTGCCTGCAAAAAAACAAATTCAATTTTAAAAGTAACCTTGGAATTTAAAGACACAACAGATTGATTTGAAAATAGCAAAATCTTCAAAGTTAATGTTCAAATTTAAAAGAAGCTTTTGAGTTATAAGTTACCAAAATTTAAAATCCTTCGAATATCGAGAACTTCGAATTTGAAAGCAATTTAAAGCTTTAAAAACTACAGAAACGATTAAAACATACCTCGTTGGCTTTCGCTTCTATCTTTTCTAAAGTCAGCGGCGCTTGGTCGTTATCACCATCCTCATCAGGTGGTGGACTATCTACTTGCTGCGTCGCTGAATAAGGTTGATTTTGAGCCCCTTTGTTCACCAAGTTGTAATTCGGATGCCTCATAGCCAAAGCTTCCACTTTAGACCAAGCTTCGTCCCTCTCTTTCAGAAGTTTTTTCTCCTTCTGACGATCCTTTCGATGAAAGGCGATGATATTTTAACTGTCTTCTCACATTACTTAATACTAAACTGATAAAGTCAATAACCTACCTGGCAGTATTGTTGTGAGCACTCGTCGAATACTTTTTGATTCATCTCCATGAAAAGCTTCAACGCATTGTAAATAAGTCCGTGTATTGTTTTGTTCCAATGGTTCCTCGAATTCCTGTACAGCGCTGGATACATGATCGGTAAAATTACAGCATAGTTATCCGAAATCAAAGACATTATGTACTCGTTATTCCAATAATAGAGAGCTCTCTCAGCCACCTGTAAACACCGAATAATTTGGCATAAAAGATATAAAAAAACTATATTAATTAGGTCAATTATATAAGAATATTTTGTTTATGAAATTACCTGGAAATGTGGCGATGAGACACATTTGGCTAATTGCCTGAAGAGTGGGTCCATGACTTTTTGAAATTCGGCTGGTTCTATCACGTCCAAAATCTCTTCGAGTTCGTTGAGGAACATTACTTCCTTCGGAGAGTGAGTCTTTGGCCAAAACTTCAAGAGGTTTCTGATCACTGGTTCAGTCAATGATGGGTCCTTTTCCAAAAATTGGACTACGCAGTAAGCTAGCTGCGGATGATAGACTGACAAAGATTTCGCCTTGTGTAGAGGTAATAGAACCTTGAGCAAAAAGACCTTATGCTCCTCCTTCAAGGGCAACGCGAAGCCATTGATAATACTAGAAAATTTCAAATATTTTAAATACACGACTCCTAGAAAGAAAAGTTTAATTACTGGGAGAAAGAAACTAAAACGATATTTAATCTTCGAGATTAAATTAATTGATACCGGGTCTCTACCGTTTGATTTTATCTAATCACTTAATCGATTTCACTTCAACATTAAAAGATATCCGACTCAGATTTAATCCTTCACAAAATTGATCGTTTCTAGAAACGTTTCAGACATTTCATATTTCTTGAAATTCATCAAATTAGAAAGAAGTTAAAACAGGTCAAGGTCCTTATTATTTTATTTTAAGTATTTAAAGAAACATCACCTTCCCAGAATTTCAAGTAGCTCCGCGATGCCATTGTGATGCTCCGTTTCATATATAAATTTGTAGAAAACGTTGTTTATTTGCTTTCGAATGTACGCTCTGAGGCCGAGAAACTTTCCATAAATCCTGTGCAGCGTTGTCTTGAGAAAATCTCTCTCTCGAGGATCTTCGGAGTCAAAGAGTTCCAAGAGCTGCAGAATGAATTTGTGATCGATGTAGCGCTTTGCTATTGAAGGCTGAAAATCAGGAGACTCCAGAAGGTGCAGGAAAAATTCGTAAACCAATTGCAGGTGAGGCCATGCTGCTTCTAACGTTGGTTCGTCCTCTTCTGGATCGAATTCCGCTCCATTGGGATTCGACGAGGGCGGCAGAGTTCGAAAAAGGTTCACTGCGAACTAAAATTAAAAAGGTTTTTATTCCGGATTCAGTCACAAATCATAAATTGAAATTCTAAAGAAGCAACCAAAGTAATTTTTAAATCGCTAATTAAATACTAGAAAACGTAAAAGCCATTTTCAGGTGAATATAAATTTTTTTCATCCTCGATCTTACATTTTTTAGAATTCAATTGCAATTCAATTAGATTAAATTGAGTTCAGGACTCACCATATTTACTGCTTCCGGATATATGGCTTCGGTAATTACGTTCCTGTTTTCGGTGACGTATTCGACCATCTCGTGAAGGGCCCCTCGCTTTACTTCCTTCCATTTTAAATCCGACAGGGGATCGGATTCGAAGTCAAAAAGAACACAACATTGGCGAAGTTTTTGAATAAAGAGCTCTTCCCTCTCATTCCC
Source organism: Euceroptres primus (assembly GCA_037177015.1). NCBI lineage: Eukaryota > Metazoa > Arthropoda > Insecta > Hymenoptera > Figitidae > Euceroptres > Euceroptres primus. The sequence goes on from JBAGKK010139775.1 coordinate 8,188, forward strand.
CTGTTGTGCTTCTGCAAAAAGGTATTAATAATCAAATTGCAAATGAATCTGATTATCATTGATGTTTCTTCTGATATTTACAAATCAATTTCAAAAGTAATGAGCCTAAGTTTATGAACGTTTAAATATAAGATCATAAACTGCAAATGATGTCCTGAAATAGAGAAAGATTTTAAGGGTACAAAAACATATCTGGCGAAAATAAAGCAATAAAATAGCCTGACACGATTTGGTTCGTGACAATCGATTATTGTCTGCTGCAGATTGATAAAAATAAAAACAAGCCGTGTTCAGAGATGATTTATTTTCTGCGAGAGACTTGAGATGAATAATTAACATACTGCAGAAAAAGAAATTTAGTTGATCCATATATGTTTCTCTACTTAAAAATGTTTATAAAATTATCTGAAAGAAAATATTGTGAATGAGAATTCGTCTATAAAAATAAGGGTTAAAAAGTTTCCAAAGATGAAAAGTACCAAGTTTACAAATTTCTAATTAAAAAGTTTTACATGGCAAGAATCGCAAATACTAAAGCATTCAGGGTCAATAAGGCTAGTTTTGGTCCCAGTTAAAAATGGTTAATTTGTTACTTTTGGAATTTAAGAACTAAAAAATAGAATATAAAGGACACTTTAAATTAAATTTAATAAATTATTAATTAATAAATACATTAATAAATAATTATAAAATAATATTATTTTTTACAGATAAACTGAAATGAAGAAATTACGTCAAAAGTGTTAAAATGTACTATAATTTTTATTAGCTTAAAAAAATTATTTCCCTGGGCCCAAAAACTGACCGTATCAGCCCTTCAAATTAAAAAAAATTTTAAACAAAAGGAGGCAATTATCGGGGATATCAAAATTGTTATAAACTCTGTAAGAGTACACAATGGAGTTAATAAATTTTATCTTATCTAACAAAAAGAGCCCCAGATCTAAAATTTTTAAAAATAGAATGAATCAAAATTTGAAATATTGGAAATTACAAGCAACAATTAACAAGAGTTGAAACTAAAATCAAGATAGCATATAATTTTTAAAAAAAAAACACTTCAAAGATGATTAGATGAAAGGTCTAAATTCGTAAGTGAATCTTTCAAAGATGGACGGGTCCAAATTAAAACATCTTCGAATTGATCAGCCATTAAAATCCGAAATCACTAAAAATTAAAATCATCAAAATAGCAATTTCTAAATTGCTAAATTCCTAAATCGACGATTACCGATCAGCAGAGGCTGCAGGGGTTGTTGGTAGTGCAGGGCAGTGACAGCAGGGTAAAATTTGTTGAATTCCTGGGCAGCGTAAGCTGCGAAAGCCAGGTCCTGATGGAAACTGGGGCTCTTGGGTAATCCAGGGCCCAGAGTGGGAGCCGCATCGCTCACATGAACCATCACGCCCTTTTTTAGTCTAAATTTATATTATATATCTATATAATGTACAGATATAATCCAACTATCAAACTATATGAAAGTCTACTTTCGCGGCGTCAGTGTGTCAGCAGACTCAATCTAATCCGACAAAAACCGTGCCAAGAATTCCGGCGCGAATCAACAAACGCAGTTTTCCTCCTATCCTTGAACTGATCCGCAGACTCGGCCAGTTGAAATCTCCCTTCTCGCACTTTTGCGCGGCAATCTGTTGATTCGCATCTACCCACAACTTCAAGAATCAACGAACCCTTTTTTTCTAATCTTCGTTACAGATTAGATAAACAATCTTTCTAAAAAGAAACGAAAAAAAAAACCAAGAATCAATCATCAAATGGTGCGAATTCTCTCAATCTATTTAAGTAGTAATCACATAAATAAATAGATTTAAATTCAAAATAAATAGAAATAATGTCGATTATGAGGAAATTCTTATAATCGAAGATGGTATCAATCTTGGGACTTTTGTTTGATTCTTTGTTTTCTTTTCAAAGTGGTCCAGCAGGACCGAAATTGCAGGAAATGCACATTGGGGTTGAAAATCCTTTTTTTTAGAACTTGGAATGGCTTAGAGAAAATTTGGAAGCTGAGAAATTTGGGAGGCAGCTGCAGGACCAGTTTGTACACGAAGAGGGCAATGCTCGCGGTTCACGGGACGACTGTTTGGATTGTTTAGTACACCGAGAAAAGGAGAGGCAAGGGATTAGTTTTATGGCGCGTGCGCGACCTCGTGGAGCAATCGATATTTCTTGACGTAAACGGGATGTTCGCTAACCCGATTGACGGCCGGTCATTGGGAAAGGCCAGGAAAACGAAGTCTGAAGTCATTGAACAGATCCCTTTCGAAAAGTAGAGGTAGAGATTGGAAGAGGGCAGTTTGCCAGGGTGTCAACCTGCCATGGCCAGCGATTCAAGACGCAGGATCCGTTCGAGGCACTTGGCCTAGGTAACAGAGTCACAAGAGCAAAGACCGGCCGGCCGGCTGGGGAAGATGAGCGTGAGATACATTCCGACGTTCTTCGATCGAAATACCGATGAAATCGTATAAATAGCGACGAGCCAACCGTATCGGTTTTTTTTTTAAAGTCTCACTTATCGCGAGAGTGGAGACGAGAATAGCGATAATCTGAATTCGAGGAAAATTTAGATGATGCGCTAAGTGCACCGATTTAGACTCGGAATTGATCCTCTGAAATTGATCTTCCGAATTTCAGAATTTGATAACTTTCAAATTGGAATGTTTGATGAATTCGAAGATGTTAATTTGGAGCCTTCTATCTTTGAGCCTAGATTTTAAATTTGATCACTTTCAAATTTGAATCTGAAAAAGAAGATTCTTGATTAATAAAAACCTTTTTCTTAAATTTTAATTTAAGTCTCCGGTTGAAAAGTATTAATATTAACAAATTGAAATTGTTTAAAAAATCTTTTATGAAAAATAGTTTAGAGATAAAATTCTCAGGCAAACATCTATTAAGAAAATAGTAACTAAAAAATCTTTGATGAAAAATAGTTTGGAGATCAAATTCTCAGACAAAACATCTATTAAGAAAATAGTAGCAACTGCTGCAAAAATTCACAAAATGTAGGCAAGATTCTATAACAGCAAGGTTATCACTAACATTAACAGATAATAAATTATGCTGAAAGTGCAGAGAAAGCTATTCAAGCGAATCTGTACTCATCTCACGATTAACAAAGTAGAAATTCAAGTCGTTAAAAAAATATTCCTCGCTGATAATCTAACAATGATAAATTTTAATTTAACAAAAATATTCTTAATATCGAATTGAGTTAAGTGAACTTAAACATTGATATTGAAATGAATCAAAAAACTATAAATTATAATATTTTGTCTCTGTGAACGATTTATATATGACAGCAACAATAATAAAAAACAAGTTTCTTCTTCACTGCTCTTGAACGTAAACAAAGTATCTATCTACGATAGCGAGTGACAAAAATAGAATCATGCACATTTCATAAGTCGATATAGCTTTTATAAGTGCATGGATGAAGAAGAGACTGCATTCTAGAAACTAAAGTATTATAGCTATCTATATTAATCGACCACGCAATCTGAGAGAAGAGGAAATAGAAATTAGCCTTCAGACACAAGCAAAAGTCATTTAACGACAAAGGAATCAAGTCACCATAAAAATGTATTTCTATGCCAATAATATTCCAAAAGTTGCTCAATATTGAGAATTTTAAACAATAAATATTCGAAAATATTAGAAAATCAATTTGGTTTTCAATTGAAATCCATTTTCAGTGAAATTAAATATAAATGAGAGACGTTTTCGATTTCAATATTAAACTGCTTTCTCACTTGCAAGAAAAGAACTCTCAGCTCATCAGATCTGAAGCGAACAAATAAGGAATCTGGAGTAACTAGATGCGTTTCTAAATCCTTGTTCCACTACCCTAAAATGGTGATGGATCTATTTAACTTTGTTGTACTTGTTTCTTGACTTAGTTTATTTTTATTGTCATTCTAGTTGAGTGAAATTTTATGCTTTTAGAAAATCTAAATTCTAGGAAACATTATGAAGGAATGAAACATTTTTAAATTAAAATTTGCTATTAACCTGCTAGAAGTGGTAGTTTTTGCAGTTCACGGTTCTTCGATATATTGAATCTGGAACTGCTTTGTCGTTTGTCTTTTTTGATGACTGGACCGCCAGGCTGGTACTTGATTTTATTGATGAGGGTTGGAGGTGGAGGGGCACTGACTCCTGGAGGTCCACCGGATACCTTGTTCGCCTAGAAAAAAAGAAAACAAAATGAGTCACGTGCTCCAAAATAAACTTTCAAAACAGTAGAAAGCTTTGAGAATTGAAATAGTTTCGGTTTAGGTTTCCAACTTTTGATTTTTAGCCCTTTAGAAGTTGAAAATGTCTAGTTAAAAATTCTTCTCTAGATTAATTTTAATAATGAGGCTAGGAATTTAAATTACATGGAACACTTGTTTGTTGTTTGTCTCGTAACTATTTGCAAACTATGGACGTCGTAATTCTGCATAATAAATTTTATCTTGCGTTTATCTTGCGTCTCTCTGCATTATGAGAACATGTCTTTTATAGAGTAAACGGATTTTTTAGAGGTCTTTTCCAATTTTCTGTTTTCATAGCAGTAGTAAATTATCTTTACTATGGAAAGTCGTAAAAAATTATGGTAGGTTACAGAGAATTTTTTTTAATTTAACGAAATTACTCTGGTTTTGCAAGATTATCAGTAACTTTTACCAAATGGTACTTAAATTTAAAATTTAAATCTAAATAATCAGATCTGAAATTTGGTTTCTGAACCAAGGATTGCTAAACTAATCTGAACATCAGTTATTCCAAACTCTCTTCAATTTCAACCAATCATTTTGAACATTGACTCCAATCTGACCTCCCAAACAATGGATCTTATTTCCTCCCACAAGATTCTGATTATCACGAATAAATGCGTCACCTGCCTTCTTCTTGAATACATTCGCGAAGGCGAGGCCGCTCAAGGTTTGCATCTTATTCTGCATTCCAGTTCCTAAAGACGAATCCTCGTCACTCTCCTTGGTTCGCTGAGAATCACTGAAATCTCACAGCTTCCTTCACCAGGCAAGTGAGATACCCTCTCATCTGCATATTTTATTTTCTCTTCTGCTCGATAAGGAAAACACCTGGTTGGTGAAATACAAAACACTCGGAAATAAGCACTCCACCTCGTAATCACTTTCACGTCTGAGTTTTTTCCTTCTCCTAACGTCAAACTCGCAGTCGTCACTATCACTCTGAACTTCCGCTTTGATTAGCATTGCTTCGTTTCCGGTTTCCGGAAAGAATTCACCGACAGAAAAGCCGACCAGGACCAGAAGAAATATCCTTTGGTCACTTCCATTCGCTGGGGTCTTGATATCGTCCTAAGAGCTGAAATATTCAGAGAGAATTGAGAAGTGCTTCCGGTCCTATTTCAATTTGCTACTTCCGGAAACAATCCGTTGGATTAATGAGCACTTGAGTTCCATCGAGATCGACCGGCTCAGTCGAGGAAATTCGATATGGAGCAATTGCTTTTCGAATCAACTACACTTTCATCTCAGTTGATAGACAAGGTCGTTCGACAGGCGTCATTAGGTAATAATAAAAATAAATGAACACCTCGACACTCGTGATTGGGAATCAAATTACATATTTGCCACTTGCGACATAATTTTTGGCGAGCATGAACCATAGCAGCATCCTTGTTTGATCTCTTAATTTAGATGAGAATCATGTAGACATCAGCCTGAGAACTTGTGACCAGAAACACCTTGTGAGGAAAATTTTATAGTTTATAGTGGAACAGTTGATTACAAATTCAGTCATTTTTATTCGGACAACACTTGATTAAAAATTCAGTAATTTTGATTTCGATTCAGGATTTGATCACAATATCATAAAAGAAGGAATAAATATTTACGGAGGATGTCTCGCAAATAAGAGATATTTCGACAACGAGTTTATTCACATTAAAGTGATTTTCAATATAAATTAATATTTATGATCTTGGACATTATTGATGCTATATTCCATTTCTTTTTCTTTTGCGATTCATTAAGTCATAACTCTATCGACTCGTATAAATAGAATTTAAAAACCTACAACGCAATCAAAATTTTTTATCCGTGTATAGAATAGATAGCAAGGTCTCGATCACCAGTACGCATTAGAATTAGAAGATTCTAGATGTTAATAAAGTTACTGTCATAATTATCACCAATCGATCAACCTGTTAGTGACTACCTGGCGATTTCATTTCGAAATCAGATAATATTTGACAATTAAAAGTGATTCTCTTTTTAGGAATAATATTGATCTAAAATATTTTACGAAAATCGTAAAGTAGTGGTCTTCGATACCCGATAATTCTTTTGTCAATAGAATGCACACTGACCTATTAACGAAACTTTAAATTGGTTTCTGTATTTATAAAAGTGAAAATAGTTTTCAAATACCGGAAATCTTTCGCAATAATATCCGACTAAAAAACTCAGTTTAGCAAAAGTGGGCCAGGTTTAAAAATAATTTCCAACTGTAAATGCGGTTCGACAAAGTAGTCTTATCAGTCACTGAATTGTCCAGAGGCTTATCGTTAATTATGTTTAACTTTAATCTTTCTTTTGAATTTGTACTTAAATTCCTCAAAAGACCACAATTTTGTTTCCTGACAATTAATAATTAACAACTAATTTAAAAATTCCACTGATTCTGCTTTCTCTCTTCAGAGAACGAATAAATAGATATCTCCAATTCTAAAAAGAAGTATTTCTGGCCACAAGTTCAAGGCCCTCAGAAATTTCTTCTTGAAATTTTCGATTTTTCATTGCAAGCTCCTCTTGTTTTACAGTACCGGCCAGAATTGAAACTCTACTAAAGTAAAGTTTAAAATCTCCTCTTTAAAATGAGACCAAGAACATAATAAAATATTATCAGGTTCTCGAATTATTTTGAATAATATGGAAGCATGCCCAAGACAAAAATCAGTTCTTTGAGCGGTATTCGAACTTCTATCTTTTGTTAACGCATGGGAAACAAGAGACGGAAGACTGCGGTCACCACTCGACCGACCGATTTTTGTCTTGGACACGCTTCCACATTTTTAATGATAATTCGAGAATCAGTTAATATTTCATTACGTTCTTGGTCTCATTTTGAAGAGGAGATTTTAAACCTTAATTCAGCGAAGTTTCAATATTCTATATTCACTACCCTGAAGCATGCAGACAGTGGAAGTTAAAAATCGAAAATTGGTTAAAAATGGAAAATAGGTCTGTCTTTCTCACACGCTCTCTCCGTTCCTAATTATCAAAAATACTTCAAGTTGGGATCAATCGACGCGAAACTTAATAAGCTTTCTAACAATTGTTTAAAAATCTTTCTAACCTAACTTCACGCTGTGATACCCAAGAAAGAAGAGAGGCATGTTTTTAATACGATTTTTTTTAGTGGACTGACAATTCTGGTCGGTACTGTATAACTGTCCAAAAGGTTGGGGTCGATTCCATGAAAGCTGATTAATTTACATACATTATAATTCACGCACACACAACACGAGGTTCTAAACCACGCGCTCAATCCACCGGTTAATTTTTGCTACGTGCATGGCTCCAGTCCCACGAAGGATTTAAACACCACGATTAAGCATGTTATAAAAATTCATTAATTTATCGATTTTGTATTAATATCGCGTTTTTTGGATTCGAGAGATCAGTACAAAATGCTGATGTGCGTGGCACCCACGAAAACTGAGACTGCGTTCTTTGAAGAGAGTTAGGTTTCTTCAACCTGTTCTCACTTTGCCCCCTTCCCCACTTCATTATGCGACTCCAACAATTCCCCCTACCTTCGTTCTTTCCCCCCTCATATCTCCTCGTCCACCCACATATTAATTACGACGTTATAAACAAATCAGCTCAGGGATAAGCTGACTGCTTCGCAGCAACCTCCTTGGCGCCACCGTTTAAGTTTCGAGGCTTCAAAATAACTATAATACATATCAAAATTGGCACGAAATATTAAACTCGTTTGTTGATAAAAAAAAAAAAGTAATCCAGGAGTTAACCACTCAGGATTTAAAATTTGTATTACATTTTGAGACTTGTTTCAAAAATATTTGAAATTCTATTGATATCACTTTACTCCAAAATAAAAAATTTAAATGAGAGGAAAAAAGGCTTTAAAGTTGGAAACATTTATTGGAGTTGAAATTTTGAAATCTTGCTTTGAATCCAGTTTTGGACTAATATTTGTTTTCTTTATAAAGACAAAGGAACCAAATCCGGATCAGAAGTCTAAATAGGAATCATTATTGCTTTTGCCATAAATAAATAAATACAGTTATAAACTCAATTTTTATGAAATGCTCAGTTTATTTGTTAAGCTAAACATTTCACAAAAATTTACCTTACAATTTTAGTCATTTGTGGTAAAAATAATAATGATTCGCATCTGAATCCTTGATCCGGATTTGGCTCTTTTGTCTTAATGGAGGAAAAATTAATACTTGGGATTTGACCTGAATTTAGTATAAAAATTGTAAAAGGGTTCAATATCTTTTTTCTATAAAAATTTTAAAAGGGTCCAATATCTTTTTTCTATGTGAAATAAATTGGATCGCTTCAAAGAGAATTTCTAAATTAAATGCGATTTTTAATTCAGATTCAAAAATATAAAATACCTATAATTTATAAACATACAAATTTCAAGGTTTCAGAATTTGAAAATATAAAAATTTTAAAGCTTTGCAATTTGGATTCATCTAAATTTGAAAGATTCCAAATTTAAAGTGTATCTAAATCAGTTTTTAATTTTTTTAAATTGTAAAGCACTCCATTTTGAAAGTATTTCAATAAAAAAGACTTCGAATTCAAAAATTACCAATTGCATAAGTTTTAGAATTTGAAAGTATAATAAAAACTTCAAATCATTCCAATTTGGATTTGCTTAAATGAGAATTGATGATTCAAAATTTGAAAGAAGTCATAAAGACCTTGAATTAAAAAGTTTTCGAAATAAATTCTTTAAAATTGATTAATTTTTAAAAATTGGAAGCAAAAAATTAATTTTATTTCCATTTTTAATAAATATGAGTCAAATTTGAAAAAACAGAAATAGTTTTAACAGAATACTATTTTTCGGTCTATTTTCCATTAAATTCTCCATACCCAGAAAATCTGTTGCAACATGTTTCCAATATATCCCAAATAATAAAATTCTCCGAAACCAAGGCAGATTTTGCCAAAATTGTAGATATTCCAGATCATAATCAACCAATTACCATTTTAAAATTCCTTTCCTGACATACAATTCTCAAACAAATCCACTTCAGTTTTCAATTTTAATTCACTTCCAACTAGGAATTTCCTTTTTTTTTAAACTGATTGTCATGAAAATATGAAACAAGCTCAGTTCGTGGCACCACCTGGTGTGATAACTTCCAAACAGGATAAAACAACATGAGTTTGCTCAATGAGTAAGATCAAGTTTCAAAAAGTATTTTTAAAATTTGCATCTCTCTTATCTTGAGAAGGAGACTAAGGGGGATGCTGAGTAGGCTTTCCAGAATTAATTCTCTTGAATTAATCAGATAGTGTCACCTACAGTGAGATCTGCACTGACCAGTTAGCAATTACGTCTTTTTTGTGCCAGTATCTCTATGTTGTCAATAATATACCTAGATATTACGATCGTTATGCAACCGAACCTGACAGCAGATCATGTAATAATAAACGAGAGGATGCGCATTCCCTGATATTCTCGGTTATTTCAAGTATTATTGCGTTCACTAGGGTCTTTGGCTTATCCAGGAAGTTGCAAGTACCAACGGTTTTTCTTGAGAGATATATGAAAAGCAATCCTGGGACAGAAAGTTGCACAAATTTCATTAGAAAATTTCAAAATTAAATCAGTTTTCTACAGTAGGTATATCGTATTTAGATTTTAAATCTTAAGAACGAATTTTTCTCCAATTGACTTAAACATTTTAGAACCAAGAGAAATCTTTTCTAAATTATAAAAGAATTTTCTCCAGTTATAAAAACTGTCTTTGGGTTTCCTAATTTCAAAAATCTTTAATTGTTACCAAAAACGAATTTTATTCCCAGATTTACATATTTAGAGTTATGAATCATCTGAAACTCTTAGTAATTCTACTCTTTCTGCTGTTTTCAATTAAAGACAATTCTATTGTTTTAAAGTATTTTTTACTTTTCAAATAGGTTTAGGTATTCCTTTTGAAATTTAGATGACAGATAATCTCGAAAGGCTTTGAAAGTCTAAAATCTTTAAGAGCCAAAAATCTTTTCGAAACATTTTCAACTATACTTTATTGCTAAAAAAATATTTTTACGAACAAATTTTTTTCTGGCACTTGGCAATCTTGCAAAGACTAACCACAAGGTTACATGAGGAGAATGTATTGTTAAACAGACTTTATAAAATTACATAACTTTTGGCTGATGATTAAAAAAAGGAAAACAAATGTTCCACTATATTTTTCCTACTTGGGCAATGCTGATAAATTTGAATTTAGAATTTTCTCCAGGCTGAGTTATTTTTTATCGAATTTTTAAAAAAATAATGTCGAAATTACTTGCGACGATTTGCAATTGACACGCACGTGGCAATCTTCAAGTTTGGCTCGATTCCAACTTTAACCGCATGCGAATGGAATGGAATGTCCGAAAAAGATTGAAAGTGGAGATTCTATCCAATTTTCAAACAGAGCATTATGGAAGTTAAATACTAATTTTAATGTTTGCAACAGCAAGTTAGGGTGTTATCAATACCTTAAGATGAACAAATAAAATTTCATTTTCTCTTTGTTACATATTATCATATGTATTTTCAAAAGACAATATACTTTTTTTAGCCAAAAGGATTGAAAAAAAATGTATCAAAATTATACTTTTTAGAAAATTAAAAATTTTTCTTTAAAATATTTTTAAGGCGCTGTACGCCTGAGTAAAAATAGTTTTAACTGAATATTGAATACTTTTTATTGGAAATGAAATAAATTGAAATAGATCTGTTGTTTGAGTCGTAATATGCGCAACGTCGTTCGCTCGTCCATTAAGTTTTTGTCAAGACTGAACATTTGTACTTTGAAAAGTCTGAATCTCTATATCGTCAAGTTAAATGCTCTCACGTGTGCACACTTAAATGATTTCAAAATGTGTTTTAGTGTGAAATCTACAAGCGTGAGTAAAACTATACAAACGTCATTTCTTATGCAGTAGGTACATTCGCCTGTGTTAACGTATTCCTTCTGTAGTCTCTTTTGTTTTCACTAGTGCAACGCTTTATGTATTGTCCTGATACAAACAAAAGACAAAGGAAATGTAAGCTACATTGTATAGCAGTAAGAAAAATGTTAAATTGAAAAATCAATTATTTAGGTTTATTGTTCAAAGCCCTACTATTTTTAATAGTTTGCCCTTTTTAGAAAACAAGATTAATAAACTAGCCTCTTAAGATTAATAAACTTGCATCTTTTAACAAAGTTCTACGAAGCGTCAATTTACAAGTCTTCAAATTTACAACTTTGAAAGTATCCAGAAATGAAGGTCTAGGATATTGATAAACGTGCATCTACAAATTCCGCAAATTGCTGTCTAATTGATTAGTCTAATTCTCCAGAATTTTAATTTACAAAGTGCAGAATTTTGATTAGACAGACTTTTTGGAAATTAACGTAGAACTAGGAATTAGGAAACGATGAACAATTTACCTTCTGGTTTGTCGAACATGAACACAATTGTCCTACATTAAGCGAGTTGAGATTAAAGCAAAAAGCAACGTACCCGGTGTTTATAATCTGTACGTAGCATAAGTATTGGATTACAGAGGCTTTATCAAACTTGAAAGCTTTAGGTTTAGTTATAAAAGAGGTGGGAGCAGGGCGGATGTGATAAAGCGGGTCTGACTGAATCGTGTTGTTAGGCATGCATCTGACAAGTGGGAATATAACCTCACCTCATCACCGGGTTCTCCGTCCTTGCCATTCTTTCCCTTGTCCTTGCCGCTCTTGACCGGTTCCTGGAACAAAACAGACACTAAGTATCATCACAAATTTTGACAGACGGTCACATTCCGCGAGGTCGAACGGGATTTAGACCCATGATAGCGGTATGCAGACGGCTGAGTAAAAAAATGAAAATTGAGAGATGAAGAAGTAGGGTAGATGGAGTACCATTATAATTATTCACGCGCTTCAAGAAAGGGGTTACGTTTAGAAGTAACGGGCGATTCGCGGCCGCTTGGTCGATTTCGCGAGGTCACGAATGGTCACGGACACGGTTGGGCCAAAGCCAGTTGCACACCCTTCGCTTGCTTGATCCGGGTGATCATTGCTAATGCCTGTTAAGAGTCAAGACCTGGAGGCCATCGGCAATCAGACGATTAGGGTTGTTCTTATTCCCTACTTCCCTTTTGGCCGTCGTCTACGTCAGCCCACTAAAAAAAAAAAAACACCGCTACCGATGATAGGACAGTGTCGCGGACGGAGTAAAGTAGCCACCGAGATTTTTCCCTCGCTATCGTATGGCACGCACCTTGTCTTTTTTCAGCCTGTTTGGCATTTTATCGAGGGTTCGGTCGTCGATGACGATTCATACGATAAACCGACGGACACTCTTTGCAACGTATGTATGTAGTATGTACATCAATTGACATCAATCAAAATCAGCCAGCCGAAACACGGCGAAAAACGACGTTCATTCGCGACGGCGACCATTTACTGACTCGAGAATATCGAGCAATCGAAATTTCGAGTCCGAGATTAATCGGTTGATAATCGATAGTATTTCCAGTGCTTACCGCTAGGGAAATTAAAAATTTCGCGCCTTTGAAAAATTGTTTTTCTTTAATTAATTATCTAAAAACAGCTTTAATAAATCGTTTAGTTCATTAAATCTCAAAAAAATATTTTTTATTCTCTTCAAACGAATAATTTATTTTAAAAACTATCGTCACTTTAATTTAAGCATCAAGTTTATTTTTTTCGACGTTTTTAGGTTAAGAAACCTTATATGTTTAGATACTGGCTTACTTCGGTGTAAAATGCTGGTTTTTGCCATTGTGCTTTTCGTATAATTGACCGTTATTTCGTATTTGAAGTGCATGAAACGAAGTTAGAAGTATATTATTGATATTTTAGGGCTTTTCTTATTTTTAATTTACGGAATATTTAAAGTAATCACAAGCGACAAACAGAAAAACAGAGTTTGAAAAATTATCTTGATAGTATAACTGGACTGGAAATTGACTAATATTTCAGTAAAAATGAGTTTTAAAGCAACAAAAGAGTGCATAGAAGAAGGAGATGTCGTGATTTTATACATAAGTCCTACCAAAATGCACTCGATTGAAGTGAAACCAAAAATAAAGAATAAAAAAGACCAACTCATTGAAAATACGTTTCAAACAACGTATGGGTCTTTAAAAGTAATGAGCCTTGTCGGACAAAAATACGGTTCTAAGGTACAATTGTCGAGAGGATATGCTTATGTATTGCAACCTACTCCAGAATTATGGACATTGACTCTTCCTCATAGAACTCAAATTATTTACACTCCTGATATAAGCTTAATCGTATACTTACTGGATTTGAAACCAGGCAGCATAGTTGTTGAATCAGGTAAAGAAAGTCAGAATCTAAAGAATATGAGTTATTAAGTTATATCTTAATTTTAATTTCATATTTGCGCTTTTAGGAACGGGAAGTGGATCTCTTTCTCACGCTCTAATTCGCACAATTCGCCCTACTGGTCACTTGTATACTTTTGATTTCCACGAAAATAGAGTATCGCTGGCACGAGAAGAATTTCAGGTTCATGGCATTAGCGAATTTGTTACTGTGGCACAGAGAGACGTATGTTCAGAAGGCTTTGGGGATGACTTAAAACATAAAGCTGATGCAGTATTCTTAGATTTGCCTCATCCATGGATGCCAATAGATTCTGCTGTGAATACTTTAAAAAAAGAAGGTCATTAAATTTTAAGTTATTTGCAACTCAATAACTTCATATGTTGAATACAATTTTTAAAATGCCTTTCAGGTGGAAAATTTTGTTCATTTTCTCCATGTATCGAGCAAGTTCAAAGGACGTGTGAAAAATTGACTTCTTTAGGATTCATTGAATTAAAAACGTATGAAAATTTGCAAAGAGAATTGCAGGTACACTATAAAAATATACCGATTCTAGACTTGGAAAGTTTAAAGAAGCCTCAGGTTTGCATATATTTTGGTCTTTGGTTTAATTTCAAGTTTTCAGTGGGATTGGTTTATAAAGATAAAATGATTTTAGGAAGAACAAGAAAGTAATGGGGAACCGGCAAAGAAAAAAGGAAAGTACAAAATCAAGCAAGATGTAAACAAAATATTGACAGTGTCAGAACCGCGAACGACGCCTGGTCATACAGGATATATAACTATTGCAACATTACCTCCAGTATTTGCAAGAAACGTCTTCCAAAGCTGACAAAATTTTCCTGTGATTTTGACAAGGATAAAAAATTTTATACTCGAGTCTACGAATGTTGACTTATATTTGCGACTTATAAGCGACTTGTTCATACAGTTCATTTTGGACAAAAATAATCTTAATTACGTGTTAATTTTTGAGTAACGATGTGTGTCTATATATCGCCTGCGATATTCTCAAGAAAAAAAATTATTTCTAGCACACAGCTTTTTTTATTAACAGAACTAAAAAAAAACTCGATAGATATAAAAATACGTACGAATGCAAATGAGTATTTCTTTCAAAAAAGGATTAAGTATTAATCAAGAATCGTTTGCCTGGAAACTGCAGAAAATTTCAAAACGTATTTTCTTGAAATTGCTAAAGCGTTGGCCGTGACTTTATTCAGTTTTACTCGGACTCCAGGTCAGATAATCTGCTTTAGTGGCTGCTTGGTATTCCTTGACTAAATGTTCAACAACTTCTCGAGAATTATCCAATTCGTTCAAATTCTCTTCGAACATTTTCTCTTTTCGGAACTGTTCCAGAAAGGCTTCTCGTTTGCGCAGCTTATCGTACTGCTGCAATGCCCGGTCGAATAACTGCCGTGAAAAAAATTCTTTTTTAATTAAGTAGACTTTTGAATGAAGGATATTTAGTAGCATCTTTAACAAAATTTGACGTACCGATGATATATTTGTGTGGTTTGCCAACATCAATCCCGATACTCGATGAGTGCTTTGTATATATGGAGACTTTCTGGAAAGTGCCACTTGGATGCTAGCAGGTCCCCAAGGTATAAATTGCGCAAGTTTTCTTTCCCTAATCCTTTGCAACGATTTATGCACTTGTGAAGGATCAACTTCACCCTACAAAATAATTTTAACGTTAAATATCAACATTTGAAACACGTGTGCGTCGTTTTCTTTTTTTTTTTCAAACTCTACCTGAATAATATTCAGAATCGATATGTAGCAATGTGCCGCGTTTCTGTCTAAAGCTGTCGAAACCATCATATTTTTTGGTTGCAGTAATCGTCGCATAACATCTAATACTGAAGTTTTTCGAACAGATGCTCCCTATAGGAAAAAAAAATGTAAGAAGACAGAACTTAATTTTTAATTTTCCTACATTATGAAAATTACCTCTTGATCTGTAGTCAGTGGAGTGTATCCCGTCATCAGAAAATGCAGTCTTGGAGTAGGTATTAGTGGTGCTATCAAGCCCACTAAGTCGTTGTTCATATACGAAGGGTACCTGAAAGTTAGAAAGTCAACAGCATTAAAATAAAATTCACAATTTTTAGTTTTCTATACTTGAAACTAGAATACCCTAATTTGATTTACCTGAGTGTTGTGGTGCTGACAGACATGATAGTGGAAACCAACTTATTAATTTGCGTGAAACTAGGATTTTGTATGTGCAATCTGTCTGAAGCAATCCTGTTTAAAGCTGTGTTGTCTAACACTACAACGCAGTCAGCGCATTGTGTTAGTCTCTTCAAGGTCAGTAAAGAGTTATAAGGTTGAACCACGACATCGCTTATTTCATCTTGATTCGGAAACACACTATAAGTTTGAATTAATTTTTTGGGAAATCTGTCAGCCAAAGACTCTAACATGAACGAACCCATCCCTGAACCGGTTCCACCAGCTATGGAGTGGCATAGCACAAAACCCTAGAAATCAGATTGTCATTGGAAACTTCTTTTGCAAAAAAAAAAAAACACCGCTTAAGAAATATAATACCTCCAAACTGTCACTTCCATCTGCTTCTCGATCCAGTATGTCGAAAATTTCCTCTTGAAGTTTCTCTCCTTGATGGTAACC
>JBAGKK010139996.1:0-24417 GCA_037177015.1 Euceroptres primus
GTTCCTTAAGGTCGATAGAACCTTAAGTAAGTTAATTGGCATCTGAACTTGAAATCAAAAACAAAGTTAACAATCTCGTTAAAAGTCCTGAGCGCTTTGAGAAAGCATTCTGAACATGTGCAGGTAGCTGGTCCTTTTAGAATTTTAGACTTTAGAGAGTTTAGAGTTGAGACTTTTAGAACCTCCAAAAATTTTTCTACAGAACTTGTATTCTTCTACACTATACTATAGAAATGATTTCTGGAACTTCACTGGTTGGGCAAATGACCCTCATTTCTTTTTAACACAATCTCCAAGTTCCGTTACTCCCGTTGACGCTTGAATGGCTCGAGGTGGCGCAAACTGGTAGGAGGCAGGGATTTTTTCACTTCCAAGAAATGCCGGTTTCTCCCGCACCGCTTTACGCATAATCTTGACGTCAGTAACGCAGACCAACTTCCATTAAATTATTGAAATACTTAAGGCTTATAAAAATGTATTCTCGCGTCACGTGGAGCACTTAACGTTATATCATTTTATACATTTATTATTCTTGTTTATTCGAAGATTACGAAATGCGGCCTTGATGAATGATGATTCCCGCAAGGCTGATTTTTAAATACTGTGTTTAAAAAATGTATAATCAGTCAAAACTGTTTTCAGTGAACGGATATTTTGGGAAATTGTGACGGAAATATTGCAAGAAATACTTGACCAAATCATGGGTGAAATGTTTTCTTGTATTTACACTAGGCAAAATTGGACATGTGGGTGTAATCTTGCACATACATGTAAAGAATACGCGATCTCTCTTGTACCGTAAAGGAACTGTGGCGACTGGTTTTAGTCTGGAGATATCGCGACGTCACATTTGTGACGTCACAGAATTGCGATAATGTGGGCGACATCGCCCACTAGGATATGTATGTGTAAAGAGTCAAAGAGAGAAAGAGAGGCGGAATCTCGAGTATTTATAATGTTAATTACCGTGAATGGACGGGGCTCTATAGATGAGGCAATTAATCGGAAGGTGGCATCTTCGATACCAACTACCGCGTTCTAATCGATGATTCACGAGGCTTCGTATATCACGTTTCATAACTGCCCTCGTTCGAAAGTTCGTATCTCAGAAGAGAGGGCAATTGTTACAATTGACACTGCTCGAGACTTAAGAGATCTTTCCTGACTTTGCGATACGATGACGGGTCTTTGCAATTGTTAAAGACTGCACAACAGGAAAAATCAGTGATATTTCGGCCAAAATGAATTTTGGAATAAACTCTAAATAATGGATTGTTTTTAAAGTTCTTGGTCTCATTTTAATGTTTGTAGACTTCGAATGACGAATCTAGAAAATTAAGCATACATTTTTCTAGAATTTAAACTTGGGCATCAAAGGGCATAGCAGGATAAACAAGGATAAGCTGCCCCTGCTTGGATCTGGTTGTGATTTTTACAGCAAGTTGTCATTAATGGGAGATTAAATTTCCCAACAGATTATATCTGAAAAGAATTTTTTATGGGAGTTATGAAGAAGAAGAAAAATCGAAAATAATTTTTTCTCAAGAACGGCTGTAGCGATTTTGATGAAAAGAATATATGTTATGGGTTTTAATGCAACAATGTTTTAAAAAACGACGGAATTTTTTTTTAAATACGGGTAAGAAAAAATTTTCAAAATTTTTCTGAATTTTTTTTATGGGATGCACTTGAGGCACTATCACCATTTTTTCCCTAAACGATCTCTATATACTCTAGAATAACATGTCCGAGTTTCGAAATGATCAGAGGGGTAGTACGTAGTTAAAAAAAAATGAAGATCTTGAGCCCGTCACGTGTGGTGTGTAGCGCGTTGGTCTGCGCTGCGCAGTGTGGACATCTTAAAGTTTTTTTTTTAAACGGAAGCTAAATAAATTCTTAAGAGATCTGTGAGAGCCGATTTTTAAAAAAAGTTGATAAATTTTTTTTATTTAAGTATAAACTTTGCAAAAATTAAAATTTTTAATTTTCCGATGTATTAACAATGCATAAATTGTTCAGTTTCAGCAACAATAATGTGTAATCGATAAATGCAGATTCGCAAAATACTAATTGAGAGTTTATAATAAATTAATAATTTATTATTAACAATTGTATTGTTATAAACAGCAGTTTGAGATTTTATAATGATTTTGAATATTTATAAAGTGACTTTTGTCTGTAATCCAATTTGAAGTCGCGTAAAAGCATTATAAAAATAAATGGAAGAATATTTCCCATTTTTATAAACAAATAATATAAACAAATGCAGAGTTTAAGCAATTTTTGAAAGTTTGAAGTATTTTTTTTTTAATTTGTTTCAATTGATTTGCCAGTGATATTCCGGAGCAGTACATTGACATTTTATGAAAAATGTGGTTGTTATAAACAAATGGCATAAACAAATTCACTCTCTATACAATTTTTTAAAGTTCAAGATACTTTTTTTTGGAAATTTGTTTTAATTGGTTTGCCATAGTTATTGCAAGATATTGTCATTTCATTACAAACGTTATTACTATAAATGAATTCGCAGCGAATTTGTTTATGGTACGTAGATTATATTAGTACCTATTATTCTTAAAAATTTCAGAGAAAAAAAAGATGGGGTTTTTAAGAAAAACTTTTTAAAATTTTTTTCAAAAAATCGAATTAACTTTACCATTTTTTATTATTTTTTAACTTTTTAAAATGGATTTGGAAAAGTATAAAAACTGTATAAGATGAAACAAGAAAAGCTTTAATATCCTAAAAATTGCAAAAATGGCAAGGTTTTTAAAGTAAAATTTCTAAAAAACTCACTTTATCCTTAAAATTTTAAAATATTCGTAAAAAATGTACAAATGTCGCTATGTTATTATAAAAAAATACGTGTCTTCTTTTTTTCCACGTACAAAAACAGTTTTCATTGGTAAGCCAATCCTAAACATGTCACACACCGGTCTGTATAATTTGAAATGGACTCAGTCCTAAAGATTCTGAATGAAAGAAATCTGTAATTTTTATGCAGTTGAAACTTTTGATGGCTTATTTCATTCGAAATAAAATTTTTGACATTTCTACTAAAAAAAAATTGATCAAAAAACTGTATAAAATTAAAAATCTGAAGAAATAGACGCTTTGAGTCAAAGCGTTAACTAACTTTTTTTCCGACTGTCTGTCATACTATTTTTTCTGGTTATACTGTCCAGAATTTGGATTGTTTTAACCAGAATTTCTGGTTACTTTAATCAGAATTTCTGATCACTTTAATCAAAATTCCGGTTACTTTAATCAGAATTTCTGATCACTTTAATCAAAATTCCGGTTACTTAAACCAGAAAAAATAGTAAGGGCATATTTAACCAGAATTTTGCTATTTTTAGTGTACTACTTACTCAGAAAACTAATTAGAATAAATTATTAAATTGATAATCTCCAGCAGATTCGATAAAAATTTTTAAAAATAAGTGCTTTTCAGGAGAATTAGATAAAATCTAGACAATATTTTTGTTTAGAGATGTTCAATTCCTGTTCCAAAGTATTATGCATTTTTGGTTTGAGAAGGTCTATGCATTTGATAAAATCTAGACAGTATAATTGTCTAGCTATGATTAATTCTTTTTTCAAATATACTATAGTATATTTTTGCATTTTTACGTCTTTTTTGGGACAATCTTTTTAAAAAGGTTGTGATTGAAGTTCTGAACGTTCAAATGAACGAAATCTTTATTTCGTTTCTTTTTAGAACTCAACTTTGACCTAAAATATAGGTTTATTTATGAAGAAAGTAATGTAATGATAAAAAACAAAACAAAGCTTGTTTTTATTTGAAAGCAGTATACTTTAAGGAATGTTGAAATTTTCACTATTTTTAGAATATCTCCTTAAACAATTGACATAATGCCTTCGCCTTGGGTTTATTATTAAAACTAAGAGATCTCAAAATCAAGATCAAAGCAGATCTCAAAATTCCCTCTCAAATTTATGACTAGTATTAAAATATTAAATGAATTGTTGTTGAATGGTATTAAAATTATTTATATAAACTTTTTTTATCAAAATCATTAAATAGTGAAATTCTGAATTCGTCTTTAAAAGTACCTACTTATATGATTAAATTGCTATTCCATATTGAGGGTAAGACCATTTTCAGTTTTACCGAAGTGTCTACTGTCTGGCGGCCTGGAAATCCTTGAAAACGTGGAAAAGTCCTTGAATTTTTCTTTACCTGGAAAAACCTGAAAAAGTCCTTAAATTTCACTCATAGTCCTGGAATTCTTTTCTCTCTACATTCGAATGAGTAGTTTTCTTCAAATGACAGGGTTGCTACATCAGATCGGAGAATTCTGGAAAGTCAGAGAATTTAAAAATGGTCAGAGAAAATAAGGAAAAGTCAGGGAAAACCTTCAAAGAGTCAGGGAATTTTTGTGATTCAACAAATTATAATGTTATCTCAAAATTTATAATTATAATTTAACAATTGTTATAATTATATAATTATAATATTACAAAATCAGGGATCACAGTCAAGCCCCTATTCCCCTTTTTCCCTCTTTCCCCTATTATTCTCCAGATCTCCTGAAATCATTTTTTTAAAAGAGTTTCATTCTTTTCTCTCTCTTTTTTCCTTTTCTATATTCAAATTTCCGAATAATTTTTCAAGAATGATGAAAAATAGAAACTTGTGACATTCAAAAACTCTTTTAATGTTTTTTTAAATATCCCATAATTTCCAAATTTTCAAAATCTACGAAAGTCTCTTAAAATCTCTTAAAGTCCTTCAGAATCTTTGAAATTGATTTAAAATCTTTGAAAACTTTCCAAAATATTTGAGACTGTTCTAGAATCTTCTGGGTTCTCCTACAATAATCTCATAAAATAATATTCTAACATTTTTCAATATTCTACAACATATACTAGACTCTTCCAGAATCTTTTAAAATTTCCTGAATACTTCCGTAACCTTGTAGAATTTTCTACAAAATCTTTTAGAATCCTCCAAAGTCTACAAAAGATTACGGAAATTCTCTCAAATCCTTTAGAATCTTCAAAACTTATCTAAAAACTGTAAAAATTCTCCAAAATATTCTAGACTGTTTTTAAATCTACACTCATTTAGATTTTTCTGGATTCTTCTATAATCTTTTGGAACCTTCTGGATTCTAAATAAATAATTTTATTTATTTATAATAATCTTATACAATCTTAAAGAATTCTGAAAAATTCTTTACTATTCTACAAAATATATTAGAATGTTCCAGAATTTTCTAAAATCGTATAAAATCTTCTGAACTCTTCCATGATCTTCTAAAATCTTCTAGAATCCTCAAGAATATTCTAAAATGTACCTGAAGTTTTGAACGTTCAAATGAACAAACTTTTTTTCTTAACTCAAATTTATCTTGAAATATCGATCAATCTACAAAATAAAGAAAGATATCATGAGCTTCTTTGTCATTACATTCAGAACTTTTGAACTGCATTAGAATTTCCAGAATTCTGCAGAATCCTTTAGAACCCTCGCAAGTCTACAAAAGACTCTAATAATCTTGAAGAATCTTCTATACTGTTTTCAGAATCTTCCTAAAATTCTGTAGACTTTTTGAGCCTTAAAAAAAAATTCTGAAAGGGGCTAGAAGATTTTAGAACTTTATGGAAGATTTTGGAAGAATTAAGAAGTCTCTGGGAGATTCTAAAACACTCAAAAATCTAGATTGTAGAGAATTTTTTGGGATTTCAAAAGATTTATTGAATCTACAAGTTTATGCAAAATTAAAAATATTCTTGAAGATTTTAAATGTTCGTTGGAAACTGCAGAAGTCATGAAGGATTTTTGTAAATTCTAGAGCATTCCAAAGATTCTAAAAGTTTAGAAATTTGAGGAGTATTTTATTGGATTCTAAATAGGAATCTAAAATTTTTGAGGATTTTTTAATATTCTGGCGAATTGCAGCTTCTTTGGTTTTTAAAAAAAAAACTTCCCTCCTTTTTTTAAAATCCCCTTTTTCGAAAAAGAAATCACCCATTTTCCTCAAAATTGAACTACTGAACCATTGTGATCCTTGTATTATATAATTATAATTATAATGGTAGATAATGGTCAGAGAAAATGAAAAATTGGTCAGGGAAAGTCAGGGAATTTTGAAATTGGAATTTTGTAGCAACCCGGAATGAAATCAGGAGAAGTCGTTTATCAATTACTTTAGTAAGCTTATTTAGTAGAAAACTATTGTTTCACTTAGTAAGGCTTACTAATTCGTTTAATTAGGTTACTAAATGAATTTGTAGTTTTTTACTGAAAAAGTATAATATTTTTATTAAGAGGCTATACTGAAAATGGGGTCGATTTTCTGGTATTTAAAAAAAAACTATACGACCAAATGTTATGGGATTTTTTGGACTGTATTTAGCGTCATTTAATGTGGTTCTACAAATTTTTTCACGTTGAAATATGGAGTTACAGCCAAGTTATAAGCCATTTCTTGGAGGTCCATAAAAAAAAGTAACAAAACGGCTGCAGTTGTAAGTGACGTCAGAATGCCTGCAGTAAAAAAAAACAAAAAAGACGTTAAACTAGATAACATTCTGCATACCATGAACTAGGATTTTTGAAAAATATTGAAAATTGATAAAATGGCGACGTTTTGAGAAAAAGTTTTTTTGCAAAATTCGAACCTTTTTTTCAAATCGCCGCTATTATATTTTTAAAAAATCCTAGTTCATGGTATGTAGAATGTTATCTAGCTTAACTCCTTCTTTGTTTTTTTTTTATTTCAGGCACTCTGACGTCACTTACAACTGCAGCAGTTTTGCTACTTTTTTTTATGGACCTCCAAGAAATGGCTTATATCTCGGCTATATCTCCATATTTCAACGTGAAAAAATTTGTAGAACTACATTAAATGATGCTAAATACAGTCCAACAAATCTCATAACATTTGATCATATGGTTTTTTTTAAATCCCAGAAAGTCGATCCCATTTTCAGTATTAGAAACTAGTCTAGCCCCTTAAAAATTAATAGAATCGCTTACTAAGTAACTTACTTAGCAGAGAACTACTAATTCTTCTTAAAAAATACTTATTGAGCTTGTACAGATAAATACAGTTAGCTAAACTCAAGAATTTCATAAATCATATCATATACATTTTATATGGTTCATTTCGTTGTGTAAATTATTTCTATCGTACAGGTTCAAGAAAAAAAGATTTTTTCCATGAAAGTTTATGACAATAATTAAAAAATAATATCTGAAAAATTTATTTTTTACCTGGAAAACCTGGAAAAGTCCTTAAATTTTTTAAAGGAGAAACGCTCTACACCCTGGTTTTAAATATAGTTAAAAATTTATTAGATAAATGAGATCATGCCGTCACACTATCTTCCATTATTTAAATACTTTTAAAGCTTCCATAATTCAAGAGGTGTAAATTATTCACAAGAAATATGTGGTTCGTCAAAGATCGTAATTTTTTTAATAATAAAAACTGGAAAGTGCTGGATTTTATTTACAATGTATTTAAGACTTGAAGAAGCTTCATCTGGAAACAAATTATTGTAATTGAAGCCCAGAGAATTGTGATCTGTGCCTAGATCTTCAATCGGTTCCAGACCTATAAAGCTATAAATAGAAAGAGACTATGCGCTTGACATACTATTTTCCAACAACGTGAAAGTTCTAAGTAACGATATTATGACTTTTATGTAACGTTGCTTTATTGCAGCTTCGTCTCTTGACCTGAATAACGTTTGCAATAGACTGATGCTCAAGTTCGCTTTTGAATAGTAAAGTTTCCAAGAAAGAATCTTGCAATCTTCTCTTCATCGCTGCATAGTGATGTAATTAATTTATCTCTGCCATCCTGAACTTTCTGCGGGTTTAGGTTTCTATGCAAAAGAGGTATTACATCATTTTATTAAAATTATTGAGAAAAATGTCCAACTTTATGTAAATTTATATCTTAATTGTTTAGAAATCAATATATTTTTAAACATTATTTATTCGTTTTTAAAATTTCTTTGTATACTTGCCAGTATTAATTCTCGCGATAAATATTTTAGTTATACTAAACTTAATATATATATAGAGTTCGATTTATGCTTTCATCTGTAACTATACTCAAACAATCTTTTGGCTACTAGCCCACAATTTCTAAGAAAACGGTTTTTAACGCTTGTTATTTTACAAGAAAAGTTTGATATATAGTTTCATTATTGCCATTGTGTCAGTTAATAAAAATAAGAAATGAATCTTTACAGTTTTATAACAATCTCTGAAAAAGTGGATTTCACAGTTTTTAAAAAGTTTGATTTTAAATTGAAGTATTTTCAAATAATGTTTTAATTTTTAACATTACTATGCTGTAAAAAATGTTGAATCTGCAGTAGATCTATGCAGTATTTGAATCTGTATCTTTTAGAAGAGACGCAAGTAATTTTTTGAGCCACTAAAATATTAATAATACAGTATCTTAAATATTCTCAAGAATATCCTTGAGATGGTATTCTTCTTGAGGTGATATTCTGAAACGAAACTATTTCGTTTCAGATCGTACTTTCAGTTAAAAAAAAAAACTATCCCAGGAATTCTAAATTTTTATTTTTACTAAAAAGTTGGTGTTCTATTGCAGTTAATTCAAACATTTAAATAACTACCTTTACACCTTTAGAAATAGAATTTCGTAATAGCTTTTATCAGTTCGAAAAAAATGTTAATGTGAAGAACTGTGCTAAAAAAAAGTACCTAATTTAAATTTCAACCCACACTAGTTGATAATGACCCTGAACGTCTACGCGACTTTCAAACCTTGACAAAAATATTCTAGTATTCTAGATTCTAGAAAATATATTGGAGAAAAACTGTTGACTTTTCTTTTTATAAACAACCCCTGTTAACAATTTATCATCATTTTCTGTTATACTAATTTGTGAAAAGCATTGGAAATAATAAAAAAGACTATTCCAGTCGAAATGGGAACATGGTGGTAAATATATAAAATAACTTTGATTAATAAATCGAATCGTTCAACTGAAAAAAAATACGTTAATGGACACACATTTATCTTTAAACTTGTTTCGTAAAGTTTTCCAAGAATTTTCTAAGATAGAGATCGAAGGTGTTGATTACCAACGGTTAAATGGAATGATTAGCTCGAAGGATTGCAAAATCGAGTGACACGAGAGTTCTAATGCATTTGGATTAGATTCCGGATCGTGGGTCACGTACGTGCATAGGAGAAGTGAAGTCTTACAAAGTGAATCCGTTTGTGTACAGACTTATATAGAACCATACATATAAACAAATTTATAGCGTTCGTAGAATGCGATCTGTTTGGCAGGGACCCGGATCACTTCTCAGAGGCGCTGGCGCTTCATCCTATGGCCTACATCCTCTTGCCAGCTTTTCTTTCGTCTTTGCGGATGGAAGACAATTATACATTGTTAGCAGTTTTTACTGTCTAAACCGGAAATTGTAACGTCAACTCTGAGTCAAAAGACAAAAAACTTGAAGTTGAAATTCGATATTCAACAGCGATGGCAAAAAGTCATGTACGTGGCAGTTTTAAATAAATTGTGAATCATTTTCTGCTTTTTACATTCTCATCTTCATATGAGAAGGTATTGTTCGTACTTTCTTTATAAAAATATATGTTGTTCAAATCATGCAGAGAGGTTCCGGTTAGGGTATCAGAATAAATTGGCCTTTGAATATATCATTCTACAATAAAAATAAAGGGGTACGTATTTCATAGTTTAGCCGAAAAAAATGTATCTTAGGAATTACAATCTATTGAAGTTAACCTTTCAATTATCAAAATCTGCCGAAAACAGACCGATTTTTTTTAAATGCTGTATTTTTCTACTAATTACATATATCTACTTATTGTACTGATTACATATTTGGTAAACAATGGGGGAATCCTTGATCTATCGAATGATCCAAAGAAAATATAAAAATTTTTGGAAATAACAAAATGGCGGCTATTTTTCTGAAAATATTAACAATGGATTTTCTCAAAAAGTTCACCTTTTAAAATTTTTATTGTTTTAGGGAAGATTGTTGACAATGTGCACTACATTTTTTATAAATGCTTTTTTTAGGTAAACCATTTTTTCAACAAGAAAAAATTTTTCTGTCAAAAAATCTGAATTTTAATGTTTGCGTAAACTGCTAATAGTCTAAGAGTTAGCGACAAAAATTTAATGTGATAAGGTACAAGGGTAATTTATGCCTAAAATGTTAGTATTATTCTAAATTAAGAGGAAGCTTGATTGGCAGAAGTCAGCTTGTAGTCTGAAAGCGTGGGTGGAGGATCAAATATGCGGATTTTAAAGGAAAAAAACGTGACAAGGTACAAGGCTGAAAATTGGTATTTACATTGTTTTTGGAATTATAATGAAGGAAAAAAATTGGCAGAAGCGTAGGTGGAGACTAAAGGGTTGGCAGAAGTCATCAAAGTTTTAAAAAAAATTACTGAAAAATTCGTGATAAAGTACACTTCTGTCAATTTGCATATTTACTTGTTAGATATAATGTAAAAAATGCATGTAAATTGGCAGAAGTGAAAATAGAGAATAAATATTGAAAAAGTTGAAAAACGTATGTGACGCGCGGTGTATGCTTGGCAGCCGTTGTCGTTATTTTTTCGCTGTTTTATAGGTGTACGTCATGAGGTACATTTCTATAATTAATTAAATATTTAATGATATAACTCCTTCCCTTTCCTTTTTATATAAACTTTTATATTTTATAATTATTTATTTAAATATCAAGAATTTACTGTTTTTAGAATTAAAAATAATTAAATTTAAATTTTAAAATTAAATTTATATTTTAAAGTTAAATTTACATTAAATGAAAATAATTTTTGAAATGAAAATAAATGAAAATAAATGAAAATGAAATTTTATAATTATTTATTTAAATATTAAGAATTTACTGTTTTTAGATTTAAAAATAATTAAATTTAAATTTTAAAATTAAATTTATATTTTAAAGTTAAATTTACATTAAATGAAAATAAATTTATGAGTTATTATATAATTAATTTAATTTAATAAATTACCTAAATTAAATTAATTTTATGTTTGTCTTAACACAAAAATTTAAAAATAATAATAATATTTGAATAATATTAATATTAAAAATTTTAATAATATTTTTATTTAATAAACTTAATAAAAATATTACTAAAACTTTATTATAATATTCATTTTATTTAAATTCATTAATTTTTATAATTAATTTCCCGAGTTTTGGTAATATTAAAATTGTTAATATTGGATAATTTAATTCATGATAATTTCAGCAACATTCATGATTATTTGATTAATTATATGATTTTTTTAAAACAAATTTAATAGACTAATGCAATTTTTGGGCATTTGTCGGCAATAAAATTCTTTTTTTTTCAGTGTCAGTCTGTTTCGTAGGCTGCACCATAATAATTCAACAAATGCCCAAATAATGCATTTGTCTATTAAATTTGTTTTCAAAAAATCATACAATTTATCAAATAATCATGAATGTTGCTGAAATTATCATGGATTTCCCAATTAAAAGGACTGACATTTAAAAAAACGAATTTTTCCGTCGATAAATGTCCAAATAATGCATTTTTAAAATAAATTTGTTTTAAAAAATCATACAATTTATCAAATAATCATGAATGTTGCTGAAATTATCATGGACTTCCCAATTAAAAGGACTGAAATTGAAAAAAAACGAATTTTTCCGTCGAGAAATGCCCAAATAATGCATTTTAAAAATAAATTTGCTTTAAAAAATCATAAAATTTATCAACTATTTATGAATTGCTGAAATTATCATGAAGTTCCCAATTAAAAGGACTGGCATTGAAAAAACGAATTTTTCCGTCGACAAATGCCCGAATAATTCATTTGTTTATTAAATTTGTTTATAATATTAACAAGAATAACCTTAAGAGAAATTTTCTCCATTATAATATTGTTTCCATCCAAATTTCTTGTAATATAACTTTAAAAAAACGTAAAATAATTGAAAATTATAGAAAACACACTTTCAACAAATAATTTTTTTATAAAAGATTTTTTTGTTTATTATATCCTATTATTGACGAGTATCGGGAACATCAAATAGAAAAAATTGGCCATTTTTTTCGTCATATTTGTTTATTTATGAAAAAGTTGAAAAACTAAATCAAAGACCAGGCTCGACAACTCTGTGGAAAATTTTATCAGTTTTTTTTCAAATTTTTTGCGTCCTAATTGGTCAACTTTTTAGGGTTGTACGTTATTTTGAATCAAAAAAGTCATTTTTTTCACACTGTGCGCCGGCCTGCATGATTTGAAAAGGATTCAGTCTAAATACATAAACTATTAAAGTAAAATAATATTTGTATATTAACGTTATTTTACTTTCGTGTATTAAATTTAATGTCATGGTTAACCGTGTATGGTCATACCATTAATATAGACCGACAATTATATTTTTTAAGCAGATCAGTGTGTCGCCTGATCTTGGTGCCCCCGATCATTTTTATCAGTAACATTTATCTCGCGACATGTAAATTTTGTTCAACATGGCATTACGAAATCACACCTCAAAGAAGCCGCTCTTAAGTATATAGTGCACATTGCAACATTCTGTTTCATGATGATATGATAAATAACACATCAGAATTATGACTGCTCTGGTTATTTTGGATTTCATAATCTTCAGCAATTAATCTTCTTTCGTCTCCTTAAATTTTAACATTTTTTAAATAATTTTTCTAATAAAAAATCATGCATGTAAAAGCAAGAAAGTCAGTAATTCATTATGTCCCAGTTTGGAATTTATCTTTGAAAAATGAAATAATCGAACAATTTTTTAATGTATAAAGTGGTTGTAAAAGTTAACCATTTGGATCATGAGTTATGAAATTTTGGGAAAAAAATTTTGATTCCAAATTCTTAAAAGTATTTTCTATAATCTAAGAGAGTTTGAAAATTCAAAATTAAGAGATCAAAGAGTATATTTTCTTAAAACCCATTTTTAGAATTTAGAAGATGAACGTTAGGATATACGTAAGCATTCAAACTTCAAATATCTTTAAAAAATATATAAATTGTTAAAAATCTTTAAAAATGTGATAAAATTAATTTTTTATTAGAGATTTATTATACTAACCAAAAAAAATGTGGAAAATGACTGGGACATAAAACGAACAACTTTTTGGCAATCCTGCATATACAATAAATAAAGTAGTGTACGTTTTTTCGCATTGGCCTTAAGTCCGTTTTTTTGTAGCTGCTTGCAAATTTAATGTAAAAGCAGTAGTGCGTGATACCATGCAAGGACCGAGAGAAAGAGAAAGGAGTGGGAGGAGGGAAAGAGGAGGGGATCAAGGAGTAAAATCCTTGACTTTTAACCACGAATCGTAAATTACCCCGAGGCCAAGAACATTTTATGTTTTCCGTTCGTCCTGTGTAGGATATGGGAATTTGCTCGTCAACATATATATCTGAACTACTACCTGTTATTAGATGTTATTATATGGATTCTTTATTACTGACCATCGTTTACAATCCGCTTGAAATGTAGGATTAAATCCATATAAAAGCGTGTTAAGACAATCCTCAAGTCGTGAGACATTCATTTTAACACTTTTCACTAAATCACGACTTTTGTAAAAAGTCTTCTTTTTTGTTAAAGAAGATGGATAATTGAAATTAAAAAAAATAATTTCATTATTACATTTATTCACTGAAATTTCAGTATAAAATTTAATTCTACTATTCAAAAACAGAACATTGAAAACAAGATATAAAAATAAAGATAGGGAGCCGCATGCATTTTTAATAGTAATCGCCTTTTCCACCTACGTAAAAAAGTAAAGCGAGTCTCGGAAATGTATATTAGCATGATAAATAGTCACATTATCTCATTCTTAAAATAACAAGATAAATAAAACGTTGAACCGAAACTATCAGAACAACTCAGATCCAGAAAAATCCAGGTTTTTTAAAAATGTGGCCGTGCGAAAAAAAATTTACGACATTCAATTTTAAAAATTGAAAACATTTTTATTTCCAGTTTTCAACTAAAATTTTTAAATTATCAATGATTGAGTCTAGTCCTTGAGTCCTTTGAGTCCAGTCGTCCGAAAAATGAAGGTAACAATTATTTTGAAGTTGCAATTATTTATACAGCATGCATACCATATTTACACACTTATGAGTCTTTCTAGAGACTCGTTACTTAAGGAAATAACAAGTTCTATTCATGCTAATAATTGTAAGCATTATTTCCTTAAAATTGTGTGGCATTAAATATCTTTTATGATTTCAAGTGAGTTTAGTAACTTTATGAGCCTTAAACTACGACTTCTATGATTTCAACTGCTTATTTGAAATTGAAATTACTTCAAGTGACTTCAGGACGATTATAGCCCAGTCAAATTGTCGGAAAAAGAGACGAAATCCCGTGTTAACTCACGAGCGTATTTTTCTGCTTAATCGCTTAAATTTTGGTCACTTATATACCATCTGGTTTTGTGAGAAGAATTTCGGACCGGAACCCGGGCATATTTTTTGAGAAAGGTGCCAAAAATCAAATTTGCGTGGATTGTTACTCTTCTATGGATTGTAGCGAAAAAAAGGTACAAATAGGAAAGAAAGTAGACAAAATTCTGAGAAATTTTGAAAAAACATCATGTCCTAGCACCCATACTTTCTGAGATACAGCGTTTCGAAAAACCCTGTTTTTTCAATTTTTGTCCAAAAATCGCTTCTTTTCAAAAATCCATCTAGAATTTGTATAATCGATTGATCTATGCCAAAATGGTCTGCAGATGAATTAAAGTCGACGTAATAATCTTTAATTTAAGACAAAGAATAACCCTCTAGGTCGAATAGATCGCGAGCTACGACCTCTCAAAGATGACACCTTTTGGTCTGTTTTTATGACCAAAAATCATGGGTTTAATTTTTCTGAACTAGATACTAGAGTGTTCTCTAAAAAATCTACGTTTATGCTGACAGAGAATAACTAAAAGTACATGAAATTCCACGTAAATTAAAAAAAAACAATGTTCCACCTTCATAAACTTCGGAGTTATGAATTTTTGAAACTTTCTGTTTTTTCACTCTTTTTCTCAAAAAATGGAAAACACGTTTTCTTGATTAATTCAGCAATTCTGACGTGAAAATTACATAAGGATAAATGAAAGAGGACTTAATTCTGAGAAATTTAAAGAAAAAAACGTGGTTTTAACTAAAATAGGTCAAAATTTATGTCTTCTTAAAGTTGACCCTCTCTGTCATTTGTGACATAACAAAAGTTATGACCTCTCAGTGCTGACCCTCTCTGTCTTTTGTGAGTAAAACGTACTGAAAAATGTAATTTCAGTCATCTTTTAACTAATACAATAAAATATAATGCACTGAATGATTACTAATGATCAATTAAACATTTCTTATAAACAAAATAATTATTATTTAAATAGATTATCTTTTTAACAAATTAATTTTTGATTCTTTGCACATTTTTCATTCATTTTTTCGCAGAGATTAATTCAAAATGGTTTATTCGTCACTTTTCATGAGTAATGAAATATATTTATAAAAAAATAAATGTTATTAAAAACTAAGTTTTCACTTTTTCAGCACTTTTGACTACTTTTGTCTCCTAAATTAATTGAAAAAAGGTAAGTTTTCATTATTTATAAATAAAACAAAATATTATTCTTTAAGCAATAAATGTTATCACTTTTCTCATAATTATTCCATGGTTTTTAGAAAGAACAGAAGGTGCACAGTAAAAATGAATGCCTACAATTATTACACCTTAAAAATAAATTAAATTTAGCAAAATTTGTATGATTTTAAGGAAATCATTCTGAATTTATAAGACCTCAATGAATGAATTCCAGAATTTTATTATTATTTATGAATAATAATAAAGTTCTAGAAAATAAAATCAAAAATAAATTTAGAACGATTTCCTTATAATCAGATAAATTTTTCTGAATTTAAGATAATTTAATTTTAAGTTGTAATAATTTTAAGCATTAGCTTTTACTGCGCATCTTCCATTCCTTCTAAAATCAATGGAATAATTATGAGAAAATGGACTCTGTGTTAACTATTATTGCTTAAAATTCAGCAGAATTTATCTGATTTTAAGGAAATCGTTCTTTATTTATAAGACCTCAATGGATAAATTCCAGAACTTCATTATGACCTTTATTATTACCTATTTTCAATTAATTTAGGAGACAAAAGTAGTCGTAAGTGCTAAAAAAGTGAAAACCTTATTTTTAATAACATTTATTATTTATTTAATTATAAAAATTTATAATTATAATTATGTATATAATTATAATAATTATTCGTTTATAATGTTGTATGTTAATTTTGGCTTTAGGGTTAGTATAAATAATTCAATTAATTTTTAATTGAACCAAACGTTTCGGCGCACAATGGTGGCTCTCGTCAATGATTAATGTTTATTCTGGAAAAAACATTTAAAAAAGATTTTTTAACAGGGGCGCAGTTCCACACTGAGAATTATAATAATTAAATTTCATAATTTAATTATCATTTGTTTAATAACATTTATTATCATTTGTTCATAAATATGTTTCATTACTCTTGAAAAGTGAAAAATAAACCATTTTGAATTAATTTCTGCGAAAAAACGAATGGAAAATGTGCAAAAAATGAAAAATGAATTTGTAAAAGAATAATTTATTGAAATAATTATTAGTTTATTTATAAGAAATATTAAATTGATCTTTAGTAATCATTCAGTGTATTATATTTTATTGTATTAGTCAAAACGTGACTGAAATTACATTTTTCATTACGTTTGACTCACAAAAGACAGAGAGGGTCAAATTTTAGAGGTCATAACTTTTAACGTATTTAAGTTAGAACCACGTTTTTTTTAAATTTCTCAGAATTGAGTCCTCTTTCATTTATCCTTATGTATTTTGACGTCAGGATTGCAGAATTAATCAAGAAAACGTGTTTTCCGTTTTTTGAGAAAAAGAGTGAAAAAACACAAAGTTTCAAAAAGGCATAACTCCGAAGTTTATGAGGATAGAACATTGTTTTTCTTTTTAATTTACGTGGAATTTTATTTACTTTTAGTTATTCTGTGGCAGCATTTAGGTTTAGCATTTAGCATTTAGGTCATAAAAACAGGCAAAAAGGTGTCATCGTTGAGAGGTCGTAGCTCGCGATCTATTGGACCTAGAGGGTTGTTCTGTGTCTTAAATTAACGATAATTACGTTGACTTTAAGTCATCTGAGGACCATTTTGGCGTTGGTCAATTGATTATACAAATTCTAGATGGTTTTTTAAAAAGTAGCGATTTTTTAGCAAAAATCGAAAAAAACAGGGTTTTTCAAAACACTATATCTCGAAAAGTACTGGTGGCAGATCATTATTTTTTCCCTACATTTCTTAAAATTTTGTCTTCTTTTTTTTCTCTCCATACCTTTTTTCGCTAAAATCCATAGGAGAGCAACAATCTACGCATATGTGATTTTTGGCACCTTTCTCAAAAAGTATGCCCGGGTTCTGGTGCTAAATTCTTGTCACAAAACCAGATAGTATATAAGTGACTCAAACTGAAGCGATTGAGCAAAAAAAAATGCATTCGTGAGTCATTTCGGTGTAAAATAACAATTTAACTGGACTTGTGCACAAGTTGTTAGCAGTTGAAATGGAAAGCAAACTATTACAAAAATTTAAAATAAAACAATAAATCATATTTTAAAGTTGGAAAAGTCCATTTCATTAACATCTATGTTCATTGATGTATTTTTTCCTCGGGTTCTGCTTACATTCGAAAAGGTAAATTCGGTAATGCAATTCTCTCGCCCAACTAATTCGGCAAAGTGAGCAAATGGTTGCGCGGTCTGTGCGGAATTCAGTCCCTAAAACCCCTACCCTGTTCAGTCCTCTTTCTTTTTTCTTCGGGGAGACGAAAATCAATACCCGCTCCTGTCAGCCCCCGTTTCTCAGTCTAGCAGCTAGCTTCTAATTTACTGGGAGAGGTTTGCACGGAGTATAGCCCTGGAGGGCGAAGTCGACGAAGCGTGGCCCCC
This sequence comes from Euceroptres primus, assembly GCA_037177015.1. NCBI lineage: Eukaryota > Metazoa > Arthropoda > Insecta > Hymenoptera > Figitidae > Euceroptres > Euceroptres primus. The sequence continues at coordinate 18,061 of JBAGKK010139996.1, forward strand.
CTGTGGATAACGTGCTTGTGGGGTCCCTCATGATCTTAGTCTCGCAGAAAAATTCATGTATTTACTACTACTGTCAGCAATAAGAAAATATCTCCAAAAAAAAAAGGAAGACATTTTACACTTATAAAAAGGATTTTTTGAATTAAACAGAATTTTTTTGCAAAATTATACTTATTTAACCTTCGCGGAATAATTTATTCACCCTTCTGCCTCCTACCCTTCTTCATTTACATATATATTATTTAGGGGACAATTTTTCTACTTTTTGGTACAGTTTGATATTTATTTTTTAACACTTTTCGTTTACGTTTTTGAACATAATCGAGGGTTGATGTCCAGGAAGTTGTCAACGCCACCTTTAATTTCGAAAAAATGAAAATTGTGCTGAATTGTACTAGATTTGTGCTCATTGTACCGTAAAAGATTTTTTGAAGCAATGAAAATTTGAGCCTAAAAAACAAAAAAACATTTTTTATGTCAGCCTCACCAATTAGTTTTTCCGAAAAAACAAATGTGCTGGGTAGCATAAAAGTCACACAAAAATGTGCCGCAAACCAAAATTTGTAAAGCCAACAACATACATCGACATTTTCTACGAAATTCTGAACTATCTTCGAAAAAAACAATATTTTTTTTTGACAAAAAAAACCTGTGCTAGGAACTATCTGCTACGCATACTACTATGCTGCAAATATGAAGTCAAAATTTCAACCATTTTCGAAGAAAAGCGACTCAAACAAACAAAATTCAAAAAATGATCAATTTCAAAATTTCGAAAAATGGAAACTTGTGCTGAGTTGTGCTAGGCTAGCATAATAATTATCTCTTATGACAATTTTCACTGGGATTAATATTTTTCAAAAAAATTCAATCTTTTTGAACTTGGAACGCGTTTATGACCCAAAATTTTCAAAATTACGAAATTCGAAAATCTGAAACTTATGCTGAGCTGTGCTAGGCTAGCAAAATAATTATCTTTAATGACAAATTGCACTCAAATTAATATTTTCTAAAAAAATGCAATATTTCTGGGCTTGGAATAAATTTTTGGCTTAAAAGTTTCAAAAATACGAATTTCGTAAATCGGAATTTACACCCTATTTGGCTGGTGTGATCCACGGAAAATTTGGAAAAACCACCCTCAATCAAAATCTAAACTACTAAAATAAAAATAGAGGATAGAAAAAGAAGGCAACCTTAAAAACCAATAAAATATAAATTATTAGTCTAACTTTAAAAACAATATTTAAAGTTAAAAAAATTTGACTTTTCTTAGTAAAAAATTTATTCCAAGTCCAAAAAGATTACATTTTTCTGAAAAATATGGATTTGAGTGCAATTTGTCATAGAGATAATTATTGTGCTAGCCTACCACTAGTCAGCACAAGTTTCCAATTTTCGGAATTCGTATTTTTCAAAATTTTGGGTTAAAAATTTATTCGAAGTCCAAAAAGGTTATGTTTTTTTGGAAAATATGAATTTGAGTGAAACTTGTCATTAGATACAATTATTTTGCTAGCCTAGCACAACTCAGCATAAGTTTCCGATTTTCGGAATTCGTATTTTTCAAAATTTTGGGTCAAAAATTTATTCCAAGTCCAAAAAGGTTGCATTTTTTGGAAAATATGAATTTGAGTGAAGCTTGTCATTAGATATAATTATTTTGCTAGCCTAGCGTAACTCAGCACAAGTTTCAGAGTTTCAAGATTCGCGTTTTTATAAATTTTGGGCTAAAAATTTATTCCAAGTCCAAAAAGATTGCCTTTTTTGGAAAATATGAATTTGAGTGAAAATTGTCATGAGAGATAATTATTGTGCTAGCTTAGGACAACTCAGTACAAGTTTCAGATTTTCGAAATTCGTATTATATTACCAGCTTTATCTTTTTCGTTGGTGTTTTGATTAATTTTTTGACGCCTTTCTCTTGCCGCCTTAGCTCTTTTTTCTTTTCTCAATCTTTCCCCTTCTTTTAAAAATTTTGCTGGTGGATTAGATTTTTGCCTTTTACCTTTGGCCAATTCGCTGTGTATTTTCTTACTAAAAACATATAATTATATATTCTAAAAAAACGTTAAAATTTATATATAAACATCATTACTTCAAAAGACAGTTTGCACGAAAAATATAATAAATTTATACTTTTAATTTAATTAAATAAAAAATCACAATTTATAATAATAAACGTTAATTTTTTAAATAAAGTTAAATATAAATAAACAACGAGCATTAGGAATATCACTCGTAAACACGTATAAACACGCCGGTATAAACCTAACCTCAATCTGTCTAAACGAAATTTAGAATCGTATCAAGTCGTAAAATTGGTTCTGCAATTAAAATTTTTTGCATTTAAAAATTATATTATTGGTTTATTTCGACGCTTTTATAACTAACACAGAATTATTTATGCAGAAGACTTTCTTTTCATTAGTTTTTTGCAAAGTTTTTTCGGAAGGGTTCCATTTATTATCGGCCCAGCCCTGACAAGCCAAAAGTAGCCAAAAGTAAGGTTACGTTGATGGAAAACAATACAAGTGTTTCTAAAGTTTTGAAGTAGAATAAATTGTAAAATCCTTTTGGCAAATCATTTTCTCCCGTTCTGATATACATTTTTATCCTTTATTCATTAACTTTTGTTAAGAAATATAAAAGTTATTGCAAGTTACGTCGATGGATAGTAATAAAAATTGTACATTTTGAATCTATCTTGAAGATCCTTAAGCATAAATATTAAAGTAGTAATATAATTTTTAGTAATATAATCCATGGACATCAAAGTCTGTGGAGAATTACCCATATATGATACACTTTGGTTTTTGCAGTTTTTTCTTTTGTATAACTAAGTTATTTTTGGCACTATCAGGTTGAAAAAATATTTTCTTACTTCCTCAGAAAATTGGCAATTCTATATGCTAGTTTTCATACATAAAATCAATATTAGTTTTCGAGAAAAAAAAATTGAAAATGTCAAAAGTTTCGATTTTCTGATATTGGTTTTTTTTATTTCCTTAGATCCTAAAGTAGTCATTAGACGCAGGAAAAATTGTTTTCCCAGATACCAAAATGTATGCCTGAAAGGGTTATTAAAATCTTAATGGAAACTGTAACACTTATTTTAAGAAAATAAAGATAACAAATAATATATATTTTTTTAAATTAAGATAAATTTATTCCTTGAAGATGAATAATAAGAATAATCTTGTCTGGGTAAATATTCTGGAATTTCACATACGTAAGAGAATACAAAAAAAATATAGAGTATTCACTCAGCATACGAATAGAATATTACCGTCACGAATATAGTGAGGAGATATAAACGCATTATCGATAGATCTATCGCGATGGCAATTCCTAGAACGGCGCCCGCCACACGACGTGTTAGTTTTTGCATATAGGGTCCATTGTCAATTCATATTATAGATATGCAATATGCATATATTTTTAATGTGAAACTTGTCTTCGCATATCAATATTAAGGAAGTAACTAAAAAAAAGTTAATGTTTTATATAATTTTCAATTAAACAAATTAAACTAAAAAAAGTTAATGTTTTATAAAATTTTCAATTCATGTTCAGTCTCAATTGTTACATTTTATTAACAAGTCAAAAGATTTTCTCCTCTCTTGCAGTATATGAATCTTAAAGCACAAACATACCTCTAATTGATGAATGAGAATAATTTTACAATCTGACTTCTGAAGATATCGAGACCTATTTGAAAATTTATAATTAAAATCAGTTAACAAGCAGCCAGGAATTAATCAGAGCCATGAAGTTTAATTAGACGCAATTAATCCGAATTAAGTGGCCCGAGGCAGTCGATTGTGCTGCTGACACACTGTCGATTCGTTCCTATCAAGATAAAGAAAGAGAAATGGATTAAAAGAGGAAGGAAGTTAGTGGAAAAAAATAAGAGATCACGAAAATTAAAGGAAAGAATAAAGCGAAAAAGAAAGACTCTTGCAGCCGCAGCTGCTTGATGAAGTTAATTTTGGAACTTCTCGTTAGAGGCTTTTTCTCAGATTAATCGCCTTTTAGCGTTACTTCAATCACGAAGTTAATAAATTTAAGCAATTAATAATTTCAAGACGGAATTTTATTCTTATTTTATAAAAAAATATATGTTAAAAACTAAAACTAACAAGAAAAACTATTTTTGACAAGAAAAAGGCTGATCATTATTTATTATTCAATTTCTGTAGCCTCAACTCATTTTCTTCTAAATTTATGTTTTCTTAAAGAATGGAAAAAGACAATTCTTTTTCCATTCTTTAAGAAAACATAAATTTAGAGCGTTTGAAACTTCCAATTAAGTGTTGAACTATTTTCTACTAAATTCTTTCTTATATTTGTTAAATTTTTCGTCACGGTTAAATTGGTTTTAGTGAATTTTAAATACTTTTTAATATAGCAGATATCGATTGACACAGTATTTTCTGATTTTTTAGGATCTAGGATAGTATTTTAATGACTTTGAAATGCTTATGACTTGTCAAAACAATTGTTAAATACTTTTTAATATAGCAAATATCGATTGACGAAGTTTTTTTCCGATTTTGTAGGAACTAGAATAGTATTTTAATGACTTTGTAATGCTTATAACTTGTCGAAGCAATTTTTAAATGCGTAGTTTACATTTTACAAGCATTTATGCGATAAATCGAGAGTTATAGTATGATGAAAGTGATAGGCAGTAAGAGATAAGGTGTACAGGCAATAAGAATTAATTAATTCAGAGTTATGCGTTTGTAAACAGGTCAACTTTACCAGAAAATAACCAACAACGGGATTTAGAAAGTTTAAATTTCTTAATTTTCCTGATCTAAAATATCCTAGTCTTACTGTTTCCCCAAGTTCGCAGAAATTCGACTAAAAACTGACAATACTGTCAATAAAATTAACATCTTATACTTGGCTATTTAAAAAAGAACTTTATTTTATTTTTATATCACAAAAATTGTCTAAAAACTCATAATAAGATTTTTTGTTTAAACAGTAGGGTGATCCCTACTGTTGGGATCACCATGGGAAAATGCATTGGAATTTTTTTCGAATTTTCATGCTCGCACCCCCCAAAGTTCTTCAAATTCACCAAAAAATAAAATCGTTTTAAAAAAAAATTATATTTAGAGGTTCCACAAGCCCCATGAAGTTTGACACGTATTTCCCATGAGAAAAAAAAAACGTTTTTGTAAATTTTATTCAGAATCGTCAATATTAAGTGAATTGAGTTGAAACTTAAAATCTATTTTCAAAATTAGCCATAGGATACAAATAAAATATTACTTTTTAAATATCACCCCCATAAGTCTGTTTTATAGGATCCCAAGAAAAACTCACAAGTGAAAAATTGGGTTTTGCGAGTTTTTGGCGCTAATTATAACTTTTTTGCGGCGTTTTTAGTACAAATTGTTTCTAATACATAAAATATTACTTTCTCCTGATAATTATATGTTTTAATAAATTGTTTAAACGATTTATTATTGTTTATAGAAATTTTCTCTCAGAATAGAGTTAGAAAGTTGCGGTTTTTCCGAATTTTTCAACTTTTCAGTTAAAGCGAGGCAATAATCAATTAAAGTTAAGAGAAATAATTGTTTTAACAATTTATTATTATTTATAACAATATTCTCTTAGAATAATGCTAGAAAGTTGTGCTTTTTTCTAAAATTTTCCACCTTTCGTCCACTTTTCAATTAGAGTGAGGTAATAATTATTTCCAGTTAACAAACTTAATTGTTTAAACAATTTATTTTTTTTATAATATTCTCTTTGAATAATACTAAAAAGTTGCGGTTGTTTCTGAAATATTCAACTTTTTATCCACTTTTCAATTAGACATAATAATTATTTCAAGTTAACAAACAATTGTTTAAACTATTTATTATTATTTTTAATAATATTTTCTTTGGATAATGCTAGAAAGTTGCGGTAGCTTCTGGAATATTCAATTTATTGTCCACTTTTCAATTAGAGTGAGATACTTCTTATGTTAAGTTAACAAAAATAATTGTTTAAACAATGTATAATTATTTTTAATAATATTCTCTTTGACAAATGCTAAAAAGTTGCGGTTGTTTCTGAAATATTCAACGTTTTGTTCACTTTTTGTTTAGAGAGAGTTAATGCAGTTTATTAAACATAATTGTTTGAACAAATTATTATTTATAATTAGTTTCTCTTATAGTAATGCTAGATAGTTGCGGTTTTTTTTAAATTTTCCACCTTTTGTCAACTTTTCAACTAGAGTACGGTAATAATTATTGCAAGTTAATTATGACAATTAAATAATTGATTATAATAATGTTATAATCAATTAATTATTTGATTGAGGCCTTTTTAATCTCCATATATATA
>JBAGKK010140098.1:0-24416 GCA_037177015.1 Euceroptres primus
GTCCCTTGAAATTAGAGTTGTATAATATACAACCCCATTATTATGAATAATTACAACCTCAAATCATGTCCCTATGATTATTTTTACGGGTAATAATAAAATAAATAAATAATTGTAACATTTAAAAGGCTTATGTAATAATCTTTTATTTTTAATTCGAATCTTCGAAGGTCAAACCTTTTTTAGTATTAAACAAAACATATAGAACAAAATCAGATAACAATACGATTTCTTGGTTTATTCTCAGTTTCCCCCTTTGTAATATATGGAATACATAATACGATCACGAGAGGGTATAATAAGAATTCTGTGATGCAGTTGTTATATTTTACATTATTCCTAGAGTTCCGTATAAAACCTGACAAATTATGCAGAGACTGACCTTTCGACAATGATTTTCTAAAAAATGAGAAATCCTGCTTTGTATAGATTTTTTTCTGCGAGGAAATGGTTTCTAGCACCTAGTATGTATTTAATGAAACACTTGCAAAGAGTGAACAATGTGAGAAGAGCTTTGCTAAGCCCTAGAATCCGGTCCCTATCCGGCCTTTTTTGCCTGTGCTCACCGGAGCAAGGACTTTAATTTAAGCAGGATGTACACACTTCGCAAAATACTTCAAGTCAATACTTCAACTCATATACAGGAGAACAAAGCGAAAATTACCATTCACATTAAACTGTTCTAAATTAGAATAACATATTATTATTTTGCTTAAAAAACGCACTAAAAACAAAAAATGAGCTAATATCGGGTTCACTTTGAACCAAATCAGGACCTTGTGACAGTTCTATTTTGTTGCAGGTCATTTTAAACTTTTTTGGTTCATTTTGAATTCACGTTTTTTCTCTGATCGTTTTTCATGAAGGGATGAAAAATTATAATTAATAAGCTCCGAGATGTGAAATTGAAATGCTTGGAAGAGACAAAAGCATTTTGAGGGAATGTAATTTGAAGTTTGGAGTAATATGAGAGTTTAAAATCCAGTTATGTTTAAGGGTTGGAGAGAGGAATCTGTAATAATTGTGTGAGTTCTCCCACCCTTAAAAAGTACGCTCCTGTCTGCAGGTATAATACAGATATACAGTTGAGTACAGCATAGTACAGTGTGGTATTGTATGTGGGCCAAGCAAAATGGAGACCCCGGGCGCGGGTCGATATTAACGCGGCAGCGCTATTTGCCGCAAACCGTTCATCCCCTTTCATCCCTCTACTACCCTTATACTTGCCCACGCGCCTTCTTCCTTCCGCCCGTATTGCACGTAAAATTGTACATACGGTGCCAACCTGGCTGGGGCGACAGTATTTTTCCTAACAAGGAGTCATCTCTCGCGAAAATATGTTTAATTGTCTCTAAAGTAAACTCTTTGCTTCCTCGAAGCAAAGAGTTTACTTTGTGCAATCAATTATAGAAAATATAATTATTTCTTCATATAATTATTATTCTTCAGAGAGGAAGAATTCATTTATCATTTTTTCAATGTTATAAATGATTAAAATAGCTAGTGCAGTTAATGACAGGGATCACAGCGATTCAGAAGTTGAATTTTAGGGAAAATAGCGGTGTTCTTTTTCAAAAAAGGCGAAAAAGTATACACGAGAAAAAAATACTTTTGAATCTATAGCATATGCTATTGCGATCTGCCAAAAGCAAATGCTATTGATTTAAAATAATATATTATTATATTTAAAGTATCACTGTTGATTCAAAAACGGTAACTTGGATTAAAAAATAGTAGATTTTGATTCAACAGCGATGCTATGAATTCTAGAGCATATTATCTGAAATCGATAGCACCTGCTTTAACAGATCGCAATAGTATATGTTATAGATACAAAAGTATTTCTTTTCTCAGTGTAAATACAACATTTTTATAAGAAAACTCAAATTTCATTAACAAATAAAATTGCATTGACTGCAACTAAACTAGCAATTAAATCATAAAAATATTATCAGATGCTCTATAATATTCCCGAAAAAAAATTTAATGATACGTCCCATACAGTACAGGTTAAGCTAAAATATGCTTTTCATATGCCAGGAATATGCAAAACATTCAATGCAAATTTTTCATATCTCCGGCATATTCTGTGCTGTATGGAGTTGAAATTAACGAAAAAGAGAAATTCCCACAGCAAATATTACCGAACAAAAAATTTGTCAACTGAAAATTAATGGCATATAAAAATTTTCGGTTGCTAAAATTACTGACAAGAATTTAGATTTCTGAATTATGAAATTAACAAAATTTTAAATTTTCAATTAATCAAATTCCCGAATCTCCTATAATTTTCCAGAATATTTAAAATTTTATATGTACCTACTGGTAGATTCGTTAAATCTAATAAAATCTTTCAAAATCTGCTAGAATCTTCAAGATTTTTTATAATGTTTTATAATGTTTTGGAATCTCCCTGAGATTTCTTCATTCTTTCAAAATCTTCTATAGTTCTTCAGCATTGTCTATAGAACCTTATAAAATTTCCAAATATTTTTTAAAATTCTTATTAATTAACTAAAATTTTTTGAAACTCTTACTAACTAAAACTCTTAAAACTAATTCTTAGTTCTAAAATCTTCTAAAATCTTCAAAAACACCCCAAAACCTATTATGATTTTTCAAAATATTCTAGACTGTTTCAGAATCTTTTGGAATCCTCAAAAATCTTTAATCTTTTTAAGAGTTTCGAAGAGTCTAGAGAATTTTAGAAAGATTTTGAAGAGTCTAAAAGATTCTTGAGCATTACAGGAGTTTTTTGAGATTTTAGAGGGTTCTTTAAGATTCAGTAATATTCTAGAGTTCAGAATATTCTGAAGGATTCTAGAAGGTTCTGGAACAGTCTAGTAGAATATTTTTTAAAATATTAAAGAATTTTGGAAAATTCTTTAAGATTTCATAAAGTTATAGGATAATCCAAAAAAAAATATTCTAGAAAATCCAGAACATTAGACGGTTATGGAAGAGTTTAGAATTTAGAAGATTTGATTATGGAAAATTTTGAACATCATTGAAAGAGCCCAGCAGATTTTCAGAGCCAGTCTAGAAAATTTTAGAAAATATTTAAAAATTTGAGAAAAGTTTTGAAATTTCTACAAGATTCTAGAAGACTCTGAATCCCTAAGGTTTTAATATTGGGGCACGCGTGTTTGAATTCCTAAGTTTCTGTTTATTATAATTCTTGGAAAATTAATCGGAACTTTGGATAAAAAAAAGGAGGGAGGAATTCTGAAAAATAGAGATTTTAGGGGATCTTGAGAAAAATAGGGAGAAAAGGCGGTAAATAGGGGGGAAAAAAAGAAATAGGGGACTGACTGTGATGATTATTTTTATTTCTACTATTATGTGACAAACCGAAAATATTCACAACTTTATTCTTTAAAATTGTAGTGAGTCGAAGAAAAATCAATTAAAATCTACTTCTAGTAAATTTTTACAGATATGTGTAAAATTAAGAATTATTAGGTTTATTTGTGAGAGACAATTATTTGATAATCGACCGACTTTTCAGGTCCTCTTTAAATTTCAAAACAGAGTAAAAAAATAATATTATTTTTTGTTAATTTCAGTTAATTCAGTTTCATTCTTTTTATATGACTTCATAAATCATTAGATTTGTACGATTTTGGGAGAAAAAGAAAGTAAACTCCTCACAATAGTAAGTGTTGTTCATGCTTCACTGGAGAAGATTATACAGTAGTTGTTCATAAAAAGCTTCAAGTGTGCATTCATGAATGTACGAGAGTAGAGCACTTTTGAATTCAAAATGAACGAACCCCATATCGTGCTTTGAAGGACTTCTGCACATGTATGTCAATTGCCTTTGTTTCTAATGATGAGTAAATTTTACATTTCAAAAAAGTGCATTTAGAGATAATTAGATCTCCAAAAATAGAATAATGACATCAATTAATATTACATATATTATATAAACTAAAAATTAAACTCGGACCATATGATTTTTTTAAATAGATTTATTCATCGACCTATGCATTTTTTTCAATTAGCTATATACATATAATCTTGTAACTGGATGAGATTTGGTAGTTTAATGTATGCAGAACATTATTTTTAATAAAGAATGAGGAAATTAAATTTAAATTGCAGTATTAATTACCCGTTGCTTTTATAGTCGCCCAATTATTAATCAAGCCTCAATACTTTTCTACTTAACAACGTTTCTCATGTAAAGTTACGGATCTCCCTTGAGGCATACGCGGTTAATTAATTTCACGAATTACCTAATGAAATTGTAATACACGCATAAATGCTATTCGTGATTGAACGTAATCACGTTTTTGAAAGGTCATCAGAGATCGAAACTGATAACATTGAATTGAAAAATTAATTTGTAATGTATCATTTTTTTCATGTACATTAATTTTGGAATCTTCGAAATTATAGTTTAAATTTATAAATATTTCAAATATTTATTTACCAAAATGTTCATTGGAACTTACTAAAAATTGAAATTAATTTTGTATTAGTAATAAATATAATTTTAACATATCTTAAATATCTTTTTCATGTATATTATTTATTGGAAAAATAATTTTTTATGATGCTATTATAATGGTCTTTAATAACGTGATGGATAGAAAAATCCGATTCCATTGCATAATATGACAAGTCGAACGTCTTAATGAACCTAACGTATTATTTGTTGTGCTATCGTGCTAAAATGTTATTCGTAACTTCAAGCTGAAGATGACAAAAAATCACGAGTCAAGGCGATGAAGGATAAAAAAGCTACTAAAATTATTGTTTATACAAAAATAAAAAGAAGTCATTAAAATCGTATTTTCTCAAGAAAATATAAATATTCACCTATTTAAAAATATATGCTTTTTTAATCTAATCTTCACTAAAGATATAATTTTCTGATTAATATAATTCGAAATGATTTTCTTCAACTTCAATCAAATTTTCCTACTAAAAAAATCAACATCAAATTAATATTATACAAATTTCTCTCATAACAGCACTTCTGAAAGTATCTTTCCTCTCAATTTTTTCTAACAATACTACTTCCTGTCCCTGAAATAAGCACCCACGTTTAATCGCTTTGAATGAACTACTTCCCCGTGACTCTGGGACGCAGGTGTAACCAAACCCAGTAGTAGAATACTTGTTCACTGATCCGGCAAAACTTCGATATGGTTATCGATTTTTTGTTGACTAGGCTTTCAGCAGATCCAAATCAATTCAGAGAATCTCTTAGTATGGGTATTCTCGAACAAAGCCCAGAGTCTTTTGTTTTTTTAATTGTTTTTGTGAGAAAATTGTCTCGTCATCAAGATTCACGTGTATATGATTTCAATACACTTGGGATGAACAGTCAAAGCTATACAACAATTGGCTCGTAAAGAGTGGCAGATTAGAGCATATAACATGATAGTGTTGTTTTTAAATGTCAATTCGGAGTCTTGGTGGATAGTCGCCGATATCGATCTTCCTCGGTATTTAGGTTGGCGCCCTGTCCTGCAGACGCTTTTAAAAGACAACCATTGATCGCACAACATGTACTGCCGATCACGTAACTGCATCCACAAAATGATTTATTCGGGGTATGAATGATAATTTACTTCCTCATGAGGCTAATCAAATTATTTATCATGGCTGAATGGATTTTAATTGAGAACGTGCATTTAATACTGATATTGATGAATTAGTATGATGAGGAAACTCATAATAAAACGACGGTAATAGATTTCTACAAAATTACATAGTAGAGAATAACGGTTATTCAGTTATTAATCATTAACAATCTTTCGCTCAGACTTAAATTTTCAGTACCGAAATATTTGAAAAATAATTCACTGAAAATTTAAACTTGAGCGAAATATTTTTCAAATATTTCGTATAGGTACAGAGTTGAAAATTTTGTTGCGCTACCTGAGATGTCTAGAAATATATTCATAATTGAACAAAGGGAAACTTGCGTCTTCAAACAGTTATTAATTAAATATTTTATAAATAAATTTCAATTAAATTTTGATTCAGAAATACTTAATTGTGGGAAAAATGTAATTTTTTCGAGTGTGAGATCGACGACATAAATAATTTCGATTATATCGTCGATCAGCCAACAATCGACGTGAAGCTGAAAGGAGCAGAACCTGCCCTCCTCCACCTCGTTTCAATACAACGGTAAATTTCCTATCGGTAAAGCGATTCCTCGAACATTGACTTTCATGAATGCAGCACTTATTCTTCAATAGTCTCGACACAAAGATATTGCCAGGAGCATGCACCGTGTAATCAGAACTAAAATAAAGACTCCTCATATTTCCTCAGAATAATAAAAGAAAATATAAAACTTCTATACCTTTTATCAAATTTCATTTCTGCATTAGGATTAGATTCACAGAAAAAACTAAAGTTAAAAATTGTTGCAGGTAATTTTTTAGAGGGATAAATTTTTATTCAGACAACTTCACGTCTTTCAAAATACATGTGTTGTCATGGAAAAACAAGAAAAAATTTAACCGTTATTTAGGTAAAATTTATCCTGTGAAGTTAATTTTTGTTGCAGATAATTTTTACCCCGGAATCGAGGTTAATTTTATCCTTCGTTTTTTCTGTGTTCATGAACTCCAAAGAAAGAGTTTCTAAAATTACTCAAGCTTAAATTTTATTTTTCGGGATTCTTGCACCTTCTGGCTGCCAGAATGCAACAAAATTATTATACTTAAAAATTAGTAGGAACGAAAACAACTGTTATCTAATATAAAAAATTTAAAAACTGAAACTTTTAAAAAATTATCAAAACCAAATTTCCCATCAACGTATGCATTACTTTTAAATAATTTCTCTATTTTACTTTGTGAAAATTTCTACAAACTAAAAAAGGCTTCGGCAATGGAAAATGATGCAAAAAATGTTCCTGAAATCTTCAAAGCGTAAAAGGTAAAAAAATCCTTTAAAACGCCTTCTCACCATTTCCCGTTCTAAATAACTCATTTTCTATTATGAATTATTATCAATTATTTATTATTTTCTAGCTGTTAGACAATGGACACTGTAATAAAAATTACGCAACGTTTTTATTATCTATTTGTCATTTTACAAAGAAAGTTGATTTTTTTTGCATAAGTCTTTAAGAAATAAGTACTGCAAGTAGTGATGTTATTTCTTTCTTACATTTACGAGCAAATAGGATCTAAAACATTGTTGCAAGTAGTTAAAAAGTAATGCCTTTTCCATTTTCGTCGCTTCGAGAAAATATATTTTCGAAAACATGCATTTATGTTGCATCAGGAATGTATCAGTTAAATTTTACATTATTCCAAAAAGGTATTTTAAAAAAATATTATTTATTAATTAGTAATAATCAGAATTATTTATTAAAAATTATTCAAATTGTAATTTGGTAAACGAATCGGCACTGTTTCATTGGTCAAAATTGACTATTTCAGATTTAGTGAGTGTCATCTCGTGCCGTATACGTGCAATATTTCGAGATGTTTCAAAATGTCCTAAATGGCATTTTGCAACAATGGCAATGGCAACAAAGCATCAAAAGTATAGACTCTGTGGTTACAAAAAACTAGCATTAAAGCAAAAAAAAGTGTTAAAAAGGAAGCAAAATATTATTCAGAAAAGTTCAGCCTGCTAACTTATATAATTTGATATTTTTCTTTTTATAAAATAAAAAATGTAACAAAATTCAAAATAAATGGTGACTTGGTCCTAAAACCGACATTTTTTTCGATCGTGACAAAAAAAGAGTAACATATGCGAGATTCGAAATGATTCTAGCTGATATTTTTAGTCTCAATGGGAAGGGCGTTGATAAAGGGGGAAAATAGTAGCGTAAAGTGAAAGACAGTATTCAACAAAAAATCGTAAGCACTTATGCTCTAGCATGCTCGATTCCTACGTTTTACAAAAAGTGTTTTGTTTTGTAATTGACTGGCATAAGATTATGTAATTCATTGTAATCATGCATAATCGAGCGTGGTGATGCTCGAGGCCAGGGCTACTATATATACATAGAAAAACGCTTCATGGTACGCCGCCGATGCGGTCGTTAGCTTCTTCAGCGAATGGGCAGCCAGACGAGATGCTTGCACATTAGGATGCACAATCCACTCCCTTCTCGTGTGGGCAGACATCGATTTACGCAAACATGTTTTTTCACCCTGTATAGTAGGTATGGCATTCTTTTCAACATTTTTTTTCTTTAATTTGAAATACACCTCCACAAAAAAGTGTAATTCATACGTTTCAACCATTCTTTCTTGGCAGAGAAAATATCTTTAGATGGAAAAAAAGTTTCATTAAGTCAACGAAAGTATCATTATACGCATTATAGTAAATCCTAAATTATTCTTATCTGAAATTGGATGAGAATGCTGCAAATAGTTTACAAGTTTCAAAATTAAGGGTATGTGATACATAATGACGTCACGAATTACCGACCGATTTTTTCTTTACATTCAGCGGGTTTATTAAGAGAGAAATGCAAATACAATGCTGACATTTTGGGAAATAATAAAGAATATATTCAGGCATCGATGTCCGATGCGTTTTAGTTTTTATTTCGAAAAAAAAAGAATTTTTCAAAAATATATTTTTTTTCAAAATAAAAATTAACAAGCATCAGACATCGATTCCTTGATATGTTCCTTATTATTTTCTCAAATTTCAACATTATATTTGCATTTCTCTCTTAATAAACTCGCTGAGCGAAGATATCGTCACTTCTTTCCTATCTTTGGTTTATAAATAAAGAATCGGTCGGTAATTCGTGAAATCATTATGTATCAAATACCATTAATAGCTGTCAACTTGTCTTTGGTGAATCTAAAATAGGGTAAATGTACCAATTCTTGAACTGCACTATATAAAAAAAATGGTTAGTTGGGCCAACTACACGGAGAGAAATGGTTTTTGAAATTTGCGGTAAAAGTACTAGGCCACATAGTAAAATCATAAACTAACTAGATGAATAGTAAAAATGACAAAATTGTGTTAAAAAGTGATATTCCACAGGATTTACTACTATTTCTGCATAGTAAATATAATTATTTTTTGAAATGATAATATTCACAACACTTTAAAGCTGTAGACGCTATGAATTTAATGGTATTTTGAAACATGATTAAGTATTTTCATCCTTACCATCTGATATGGAAGAAATATATATAATATTAGTTATGATGTAGAGAATATATGGTAATATTTGGTAATAAAATGGTTAGTTGGGCCAACTACTTTATAACATACGGGTAACATATGGGTTATTCTCCACGCAGAGGGTACTTTCAAAAAAAGTAAATTTTTTCGAAAATTTTTTCAAAATGATTTACTTTAGTACACATTAGATTCATTAACATTAAACTAAGAACCTGTAAAAGTATTCACGCTACAAAATTTGAAAGGCTTGTGGCTCACTCAGAGAAAAAGTTGTCTTGAAAGAAAAGTATCGTCCTCTTGCATGTTTTGTCTTGAACCACATGAATTTGAATTTGCTTAAAGAGGACTATGTTTGCTTATGTTAGCTGAAAAAGGATTCCTTTTGAGACAAATGAACATCCCTTTAACCTTAAATTTAGGAGGAAATTCCATTTGTTTCAAGAAACATCTTTTTGTCGCAAGAGGACATTTCTCTGAGTAGGAGCCTTCTGATGCCGCACGCATTTTCCATCTTCTTAGAACTAGAATTATTCCTCAATAAAATAAAAGAATACAATAAAATTTTCACAAATGAGGAATAATAGAATAGAAAATAAATAGTAGATATAAAAAAATTAAAAAATGTAACTTTTAAATAAAAAATATTTTAAAATAGGTAATTTTTTAAATTAAAATGAATCATTCTTTGTTTATAGGTTAAAGATTAAAGATATAAGATGGAAATTAAATTGGTTTGCTTTGGTAAATTACCCTAGTTAAAATGAAGTAAAGTGAATTAGTTAAATAATGTCTTTGACCAAATGATTCAGTAATCATACTAATTGTTAGTCAAATCTGACTATTTCAATTCAGTTATTTTTACTTCACTTATTATATTTTATTTTAAATGCATTTATAATGATCATATTGGAATGTTATATAGTCATTATTTACTAAAAATAAGTTATAAAATAGTTACTGAATTATTTGGTAAACTACTTTGTACTGTTTCATCAGTTGAAATTTGAAATTAACTACTTACAATTTAGAGTTGCAGCTTTTAGATACAACATAATTATGTCTTTGAAATTTATTGTGATGAATGAGAGCAAAATTTGAGTTTATCGAATTTTGATTGCATAACATCTCTTGAATGAACTTTAAAATTTCATACAATCATTTTTCCCCTTCACTGATTAGCTTTTATAAATCGTTGCTTTCACTAAATATTTCTTTTAAATATTGTTTGGTTCATAAATTACTACACTGATTAAACGATCATTATGATTTTGAAGCAGAGGATAGATAATACAGATAAAAATTGAAGATATTATTTTACACACACACAAGAAGATAATTCCATTTAACTGTCCTAGTTTCTGAACACGTGTGCCTTTAATATTGAAAAGGTGTGATAAATCAACGTAAAATCTCACTTGAGATCAGAATGGCAATTTAGGTCACCAGCTGAGTATGAACGTTGACGATACTTGGTACTTGGTGACATTCAGACAAAATCACTACAGTTATATTGCACGATGTGCCGTTTTCCATTATACAATTCACATCCCTTGAGAGTAAAGTGCTCTTTTCTATTCGCCTTTCAGATAAATGTCGTATTCGCAAAGACTTTAAGAGCAAAAAATTTACACCCTGAAAACTTTTTCCACCGAAAAAGCTGCAAGTTTCTGATAGAAAAGAGTTTTGCTTCCAGAGATGCTGCAACATAAAGGGACCTCTCTTACTGAAAAGGAACTGGCAACGAGAAATTTCTTTTAAATTAGGATTCTAAAGCAATAAATTCATATTCTTAGAAAATTTCCTCGTAACACAGAATAGATATGCATTTTCTTAATTTTATATAATTTATAATTTATAATATATAATTATAATTATAATATAATTATAATTTATAATAAATTTATATAATATAATTTAGTATGCATTTCTTAATTTCTCAATTTTCTTGACTGGAAGCAAAGTGCAATAATTTACAACTGTACAAGATGGACTTGCGAACTTCTTCCGTATGTTTCGTCACTCATGGAATGAAATTACGACACACAGGAAAGTGAACCAAAAATAGGTCCAGAGTCCTCCAAGTTTATAAAGTTTACATCTAAAATACTTGGTCGCTTTGCTGATACGTCTTTCCTGTTGATGTTACTATTATAATAATGCGAGACCGAGTCACGCCTACGCGTTCTAAGTTTTATAAAAAAAAAAGAGAAAAAAGTAACCTCGAATCTTGAGAGGTCACTCTTCACCGATGTATTTCGCGCTTTTTGTACTATACATAATTCAGGGAAAAAAATACATTTTTTAAACAGAATCTTTTTGTTTCTTAAAGAGTTTTTAGTTTCCAAAAAATACCTTTCCCTTTTATAGAGAATTTAATTAACTTACTTAATTAATTTTATTAATTTAGTTAATTTAATTTACTAAAGAACAAATTTACTAAAGACTTTCAATGACATTTATAAATATTTGTTGGCCTTTTTTATTTAAATTTTAAGTAAAAATTTCTTTCCTTGGATTCAA
The DNA here is from genome assembly GCA_037177015.1 of Euceroptres primus. Lineage (NCBI taxonomy): Eukaryota > Metazoa > Arthropoda > Insecta > Hymenoptera > Figitidae > Euceroptres > Euceroptres primus. The sequence continues at coordinate 11,659 of JBAGKK010140098.1, forward strand.
AATTGCTTGTTCGGAATATTAACACAGAGAAAAAATATTGTCAAGGTTGCATCTTTCCATTAATTTATTTGTCACCTTTAAATTGAAATGACTCAACTCCTGGGGAGTTTCAAACGAATTCACGTAATACTGTATATATCTATGGTATGAAGTCAGCAATTTAAAAATGCTGGATTTTATAATTTTGATCTTTGTATCTTATTTGAAGAAAAAGAGAAAACAGATTCTTATGTATGTGAGAGCATCGTAAGTCATCGGGATTCCGGTTTTATCGATATTTTATTGACTGCGGTAAGTTTGTAGAAAATTAAATTATAATATTTTTCTGATTTTCTAAACACTTTTTTAAAACTAAAGCTTATCCTTTAGAGGGACGGAAAGCCAATATATTGGCTCACCCCCTGATTGAGACTTTGTCTATGATCAATCAATGATATAAGATACCTTTTGGGCCAATTTTCTGAGGTCGATTTTCCTCCCAAATAATATGCGAGTTAAATCTAAAAAAATTCAACTCGTACTTCTTAGTAATATTAAAATAATAGCTCTACTGCACTATTAAATTTTATTTTTAAATTTATTATTTTGCATATTATTTAAACGTATCTTAAAAACAAGGTCACAGATATCTTTTAATGAATGTCTGTTTGGCATACATTTGTGTAAATGAATGTTTACCCTGTATATATTTCCATAAATAATTAGCGCATATCTGCACATTTTAAATTCACCCGGACGATATTTCCACGTTAATCCAAAACTTTTATTAATAATAAAATTGAAAAGCAAAGTGCATGAAATTTAAAATTAAATCCGAATAATAACTACGTACCAAAAATATTATAATTTTTTTAAATTAAATCTAAATTTTTTGTCTAAATATCTCAATGACGGAATTTCATATATATTCAACAATAATTTTAATCTTTTGTTTTCAATTCTATAGTATAGAGATAGAGGGTGACATTTAAAAAGATTGAGTTTCAGCAACTTGTTTTCCAAAACAGCTTTTGAGCATTCCAGAAATCTGTCTACCTGTTTCGGCATAGAATTCAGAATAGGGATAATATAATAGCGAACATTTCATATAACATAACCGGACTTTAACGACGAGTACAATGGGTGCTGATGTGCCCAGAAGCCCAGAAGTACCCAATTCTTTTCAAATGTCGAAAATCTAGTTCAACCTGTCTTTAGCATCTCGAAATAATCACAGTATACTAACGATCTTCTTTCTTCTCTTTAAACCTGAGGATTTTTCACAATACAATAAAAACATTCCCCACAACTCTCTTTTTGCAAAAGATTTACTTTTCAAATCATTAAATGTTTACTATTTAAATTTTTGCTTCAATACCCGGAAAATTTTTCTTATTAATGACCCAATTTTGATTAAATTATAAATAAAGACAAGAAAGAAAATTTGAATACCCTCATTAGGTAGTGAATAAAGGGAGTGAGTGTGAGTGTAAAAATCGAATTTTAATTAAAATTATTCGGTTTCCACTAGTAAGTCAATCCCGTAGATTATGTATCGGCGTATCGGTTGCTCTTGAAGGGTGACACACCTCTTTTGTTACATGTATTGGATAAGGGAAAGTTTTATGTCCCTCGTCCTCACGTGTTATATTAAACCGCCCTTAACGAAGAACCCTATAACTGAGAGAGATATGCGCTATTTGGGGACATCGCCCTCTCCTTTTATGTGAAGAGGGTGGATGAGAAGTACCTAGCTTGGAGGGTTGACAATAGTCGACCGCGAGCAAAGTTCTCGAGAAGCGACAAGAGACTTTATCCAAAAACGAATCGCGAAAATGCATCTTCAAGAATGCACCGTTAAAAGCTTATCAAGAGGGATGCCACTTTTTCACGCGCCATCACTGCATAATTTAAAATATCTCTTCGAATAAAAGAAATCAATTTCACTTGAGATAATCTTACTATAGGAATGTTTTACACCCAGATATTTAGTGCCTCATTAATTTTTTTATCTTTTAGACATTTATGCGTCCTTTTAAAAATTAATTTATAATATTAAGTGTAAAAATTGTATTTTTAGAAAAGTACCCTAAGAGAAAAAGTTTCTTGGATCCAAAGAAATGCCTTTATTATTTAGCAATGTTTTTTCTGGAAAAATAAATAAACATTTGTTTAAGATAACAAGAATCTAAATTTCGCAACAAACCACTTTGTGTAAAACCGAAGTTTTGCAAAAATGGTTAACACATGAAATGCAAATTACCTAAGAATAGAATCTTATTGTCATCTTAAAAAATATAAATAACAGAGACATTAAGTCCCAGACTTTGTTATTGCTCACGAAATAAATTTTCGAAAAAGTCGTCCAAAAAATAAATAATATTTCATTGTTTAAATTTGCACAAGTTTTTGATTCGATAAGTACTGTTCAGTAGAACCATATTTTCTTTATGGAAAAGAGATTTTTGTTTCTCTTTCTCAGTGACAGAGTGAAAGAAAACTGCGAAAAACTTTCAAAACCTATCCTTTTAAAGGAGGCTTAAGAGTTACATGTATTTTTGGCAGAGAATTGGACTGATAACCTCAAGCCGCAATTTCCACGACCTGCATCGCGTCGAGTACTTTTGTAGTTCATTCGTACTCAGCGAGGGAAACAGGATCTTTGGCAATCGTCCAAATGGGTTCCCGGTTTTTTTCCAAGAGCTGATAAAACACAACGAAGCTTAGGTGTATTTTAATTTCAAGGTAAAACCAAAAAGAAGAAGTAAATATTTCAAATAATAGAAAACTTCAAAGAAGAATAATAATACAAAGTCAGTTGATCCAAAATTCCAAATCTAATGCTCTTCTAAGAAATTTAAGACTGGTCATGCCTCTTTGAAAACCACAATTAAATCCGCGATAAAATAGTAAAAATATGATCATTTTCATGATATAGAAAAAGAATTTCACTCAAAAATAATAACAATAGAAAAATGTGAAATTTTTTTGAAAGATTTTTTAAAAATTTTAAATGTTTGAATATTCCAACTGTTATAGCTCGCACGTAACTTTTAAGGAGATAAAATTGAATAAGATTAGGTAAAAATAGAAAAATTCTTTTCTTTTATGGCTTTTTGTTATTCACTAAAAAGGATTTAAAAGTCTATGATTAAATGAAAGAAAAAATGCAATATATTATTGGAGATTCATGCTGTCGGCACGCTTCCCAAGAAGGAAGCGGGGGTTCCTGATAATCATCCTCGATTAACAATCGTTAACACCGGCTTCTCAACACAAGGATCGAATATATAAATATGTGTTATATTTCGACACGCGTCGAACGTCTTTTGTTCGCAAATAAATTACTGCCACCAACTTCGATGCAACGTGTTTGATAATGATAATGATGAGGATTATGTCAAGCTTTCGATTCACGGACAACCATAAACTAAATGCACGCATGGATAAATTCTTAATGAGGAAATGTACGAGATTCTTTAGATGAGATCATATATCTCTTGCAAGAAAATACCTCTCTGGCATAACTTGTCTCCATTTATTTCTACCCAGAAAATAAAAATCCAACCAAACCAACAATTGAAACCAACAATTTTTTATTTCTGTTCTTAATATTCCTACAATTTTTCTTAAAATATTGAAGAGGTCAGAAATATTTTGAGCAGTGAATTCAGCAATTGTTGTATTTGGTCAGAGACATAAAATTCTCCCTCTGCAGTCAAATATTGGACCAATGACACCCAACTATGCGAATGCATGAGAACGACAGCTGCTGCTGTTTCCCCTTCTAATAATTCCCAAACTGAGTCAGCATGCGTGTGCCTAATACGAATTTAGAATAGGGTAAATACGTGCGTGCATTTAATACCTGGTCTGACGTCGCTCTCAGCGAGTGGCAAGAATTTAGTGATGTCAGGCATCTACTATTAAAAATGAACACTGCGTCTAGTTAAGCAGCATCAACGATCAACCTTTTGATAGGAAGATTAATATGAACTTGTATTAAATAAGCTGAATCGCCAATTTTATGTGCATCGGCATATTTAATCCACTACTACCAAAACAAACATTCATTACCGACTTTCATTCGAGGCAATCTATTTCAAAATTACTTCCTTTTTTAACCCCACACTAAAAAATAAAAATGCTTTTAGAACCAAATTCGGCATGGAAACAGATCGGGCAACAAAACTATCCGACTTCAGTTTAGTCCATGAATCCCGAATAAAAGAATTACGATTTCTGAATCAAAATAGAATGATTGTGAATGAAAACAAACTCGAATCTGGTATCATTTTGAAAAATGAAGTTGATCAGATATCATATAGAACAACCGAAGATCATATTAGAACGCCCAAAAAAGCACACTGGATTGAGAGGAATGTCTAGTTTTTACTGTGCCGTGAGGAAATTGCCCCAATAATCCCTATTGAAAATGAGGCTCATCTAAGGGCCACAACAGTTTTCCTCGCAAAAAAATTAGAGAAATTTCCTCATCAGGGCCTAACATGGCCCACACATGTCTTTCCTTGTTATTCTAATGTGGCATCCTTAATTTGTCCGCTTTTATGGTAAAATAGCTCGGTCCATGAAGGTGCCACCAAAGGGGTCCATGGAAAATTTATAATTTTTAGGGTCCCCAATAATTTGGCGAAACCAAACTACCGCGGTCTCTATTAGTTATCCTGGTTTTCCGAATGGGAGCCCTAATAATAGTAGGAAAAACTAATAAGGGCCCCATAAGAGCCGTATTACAATTTTTACACTGAAAATTTCTCATTTATGCTGTAATTCTATCTTTTAAGAATTTCAATTTTTGTGATAGATATAATCTATCCTTAGATAGAGATTTTTAAAAGAATAATAAACATTTCATAATAAACCAAGGCTTTCAAAAACACCAGTGTGGAAATTGTGATACGGCTCTTATGGGTCCCTGATTAGTTTTCCCTATTATTATTAGGGCTCCCATTAGGAAAAGCAGGAAAACTAATAGGGAAGCGTTAGTTTGGTTACACAAAATTATTAAGGGCCCTAAAATGGCATTCTGACGAGGCCCCAAACAACCCTCATAGCAAGAAATATCCGTAGGATATCCCCAGGTTATTTTCAGAATATCCTGAAGGAAGGAAATGTAAATATCTGTGGAACATTCAGAGGATATTTCAGGATATCCGTGAGATGACACATGGATATCCATGGGATATCCTGAATTTGTTATTGGGATATCCCTAAGATGTCCCGATGATATCCTGAATTTATGAAGTCGGATATCTGTACTGTAGGATATCCTACGAAATCCCTGGAACATCCAGAGGATATCCCAATGGTTGCAACGCTTTGCAAATATTAATTACTTTTAAAAATAATATTCATGTGATTAATTTTACGCACTTTTTATTAAGTTTTACAAGCGTCAATTCTTTGTGCAAATAATAACAAAAAATTATAACCACAATATATGGTTTAAAAATGGGTGTAAGTTAACATAACCTCAAAAAAAGAAAGCATGCAAGACAAAAAGTACAGTCGACGATTTACGAGAGTGCAAAGTAGAGTCCAAGTAAGGTGATATTTTATTAGATAAATAGTGTTTTCGTGTGGTTGTAGTTACAAGAATAATTTAACTACCGATTAATAGGGTGTAAAAATGCAAATGTTTAATTTTTTTCTGGCATCGCTGATTGAAAGAAACAATATTTTTCAAGTTATGTTCATAATTGGAAAAACTGTCACTTTTTTAGTGAATAAAATTTAATTCTAGAAAAATACGTATATTTATATTTTTTCTAGCATTGTTCAGCAATATTGTAATTTATTCTGTTTTCGAATAGAAGACGGGGCAGTATTTGCAGGAAATTATTACAATATCATCTACAAAATATCCTGAGCAGGATATCCTAAGGGGCATAAATAAGGATACCCCTGGGATATTCGAGAGACGTCCCAGGATATCCTGGGGACTATTTCAGAATATCCCGTCGGGATATCCCATAGATATCCTTTTGCCATCAGAGAAGTGCCCATGATAACAGAAAAAACTAAAGTTAAAAATTGTTGCAGGTAATTTTTTAGAGGAATAAATTTTTATTCAGACAACTTCACGTCTTTAAAAATAAATGTGTTGTCATGGAAAAACAAAAGAAAATTTAACCGTTATTTGGGTAAAATTTATCCTGTGAAGTTAAGTTTTGTTGCAGGTAATTTTTACCCTGGAATCGAGGTAAATTTTATCCTTCGTTTTTTCTGTGTTAAGGCCCGATTATTATGCATTTTTCATGGACCCCTTTGGTGGCACTTTTATCGGCCGAGCCAGTTTATAATAAAAGCGGACAAATTGAGTATGCCACATCAGAATAACAAGGAAAGACATATGTGGGCCATGTTAGGCCCTGATGAGAAAATTTCTCTAATTTTTTTGCGAGGAAAACTGTTGTGGCCCTTAGATGAGCCTCATTTTCAATAGGGATTATTGGGGCAATTTCCTCACGAAATTTTGCTTTCAAATTTGATTTCATTTTCAAAATTAAAAAACTTTCAAATCCGATTTATTTCTGTATTGAAAACGTTCACATTTTTCCTATACATTTTTTTGGATCCAAATATATGACAAAACTACAATTTTTAAAAATTTCAACTAAAAGTGATTGAAGTTCTCTTCTGACAACTGAGTAAAATAGAAATACTTGCTTCATTATTTTTTTATTTGATCAGTTTTTAGAAAGAACAAAAAATAGGTACTTTCTTGAATAATAATAGTTTATAATATTGAATGTAATTTTCGCTTTAGAGTCAGAATAAATAATTCAATTAATTTTTAATTGAACCAAACGTTTTGGCGCACAATATTGAATCCGGAAGCTTCTCTTCAAATTTAATTCCACTTTCTAGATTTGACAATCAATAAAACTTTACACAACTGATGAAATAAAAATTATTCCGGTGTTTTGGAAACAATGCAAATGATTAGAAATTTTCAGAAAGAGTCTATAAAGATTGAAGATAAATCCGCTTGGATAAAATCGGAGCGTTTTGGAGAATAGACTTTGGAACATAAAAACTTATAAAATTTTGAATTCAAAGTGAATTTATATCCTGGATTAAGTCACTCTTCTGAATGAAAGAATCACGTACAATTCAAGTTATATTTTCAGACTTGAATTTTGAAAATGTTAAATGTCTCATTAGAAGAGTCTATTTGAAAATGAATCTCTTTTATGTCTTGCAAGCTACCAACCATAAATATAGAATTATATGTATAATGCTATATTCTGTCATCCTTACAGAGATAATTATTGCGTTCAACGACTTGGAATTTCCGCTACTAGTAGAAGAAGATCACCGGAAGCTCAGAACCTTCTAATCCTACTTAAAAAAGACTCGCAGTGTTTCAATCGTATAATTCTTATCTCGCTCTTGGTTCGCCATGACCATAATAGTTGAAAAGCACGCGACGAGAGATTGTCTCATGTAATTTACCAACAGCAATATGGGCCTACTATTAGTATTTTTATAGTAATTGAGAGCCAACGTTACTCCAAGTAAAGTATATAAGTAAGGCAGAAAGAAAGGAAATAAAGAAACCGTTACTTTATGCGCTCTATAAACACTCTCTGTTTCAGTCTCAGTGAAATTAGTGGTCGGGGATTTTAAATTAGTAGCAAGAGTAATGAGTAAAGTAGAAATAGAGTGTTTGAATATTTTTTCTGTTTCTGTTTTTTCTGTTTTCTTGTTCTGTTTCTATTTTTTATGTCAACTATTTGAACAAAATTACATTTTAAATTATAAAACGTAATTATTTAAAATGTTGCGAATTAAAAATAAAAGTGCAATACTGTAACACTTCTTTTCGAATGCCATGATTTTTGCTCTGGCACCTTAATATAATTCAATAATTGTCCTTGTAATTTAAATTATAAAAATATTGTTTGCTCACAAAAAACTGTTTATGTTTTTTAATTAAATTTTTTAAGTTTCAGCAAACAATACAGCTATATTTTAGACTCATATTTTTATTATTAAAGAATATAAAAGTTTCACATGTACACTCCTAAAACTGGGGGAGTTGAAAAAAAAGCAAAGAAAAAACTCCTTCACCACCAGAAATGAGATTTTCTTTCCCCTATGAGCTTGTGAGTAAACCGAGTCCACCAAATCGTCCAAATCCCATAAATTAGGTACCAACTTTACTCTGAGGGAAAAGCGTTCCTGATAAGCGGATTTTCACGCTCGTATTACTAATTTTGATCAGCTTACTCCATTTAGGATAATAAGTCTTTCAAATCATTGGGTTCAATCATTTTATCTCATAATTTATACTGTATATTTTAATGCCACCTGCACTCTAAATTTGAATTAGTCAAAAACTAATATAGTAAAATAGTGAGAAGTTTTCCACCACTTAAATTAGCAAGCATTTCTACGAATAATTAATAGAAAACTATACTAATTGTCAGTCAAATTCTAATTGAGTTGGTAGAATTTTACTAAAAATTAGTAGTTTTCTACTAATTATTAGTAGAAATGCTTACTCCTTACTAATTCAGTTGGTGGAAGACTTCTCGCTATTTCACTAGTAGTTTTTGACTAATTCAGATTTAGAAAGGGAATTCATGAATTCAAAAGGTATCAAAGAATTACAGGTGAATTCAAAAGAATACAAGGCGAATTCAAAGAATATAATATGAACTTTAAAAAATCAAAGAAATACAAGGTGAATTCAAAAGAATTACAAGGTGAATTCAAAAGAATTCAAGGTGAATTCAAAGAATAGAAGATGAATTTAAATGAATTCATGAACAGGGTGTCTAGTGATCAAGGGCATTTGAAATTCCCGGTTTTTTCCCGACCAAATTTTTCATTTTTCGATCAATTTTACATTTTTTATTTACAGTAACATATGCATTATCTTAGATATAATTCCTTACGAAACTAACACTTTAACATTTTCTTCCTATCTTGAACATCAAATTATACATTTTTCTTACATTTTTCAAAAATAAAAAATTAATGTTGAAATGAACATTAATTTTTATTTTCGAAATTTATGTTTTCCCCTTTTCATATAGCCGTAAATAAAGTGGAAATACACTCGTCGCTGAATCGAAGTCCCCTGAATCGAGGACCACCTTCATGGTCGTTCACGCTTCACTGATCCTGTCCCCCGCCCCTGAGCGTCCCGCGACGGCACAATCGCTCGGGCAGTCAGGGCCGCCAGACGTTGTTTACATCACGACTCTCTGCGCATTTATTTTTGTACGTTCAGAGACTATATACGCGGTCCTGAATGTTGACATAAGATTTTTCGCTCGAAAGCATTGCATCGAGGACCGTCTACCCTCGAGCCTGGTCCTCGATTCAGCGACAAGTGTAAGTAGATTTTACCATTAAATAAAAAAAATCCTGATATGGAGTAAAATTCCCAGGGTTTTCTCGGTGAAGCAAATTTCCGTGTTTTTTCCCAATTTTCTGGTCCGCTAGACATCCCATTTGTTCATTGAACAAATGTACACCATCTCGTACCAATTCTTCAAATTATCAGTTTTCGAATTCAGTAGAAAATTATATTTTTTAAAAATATTTTGGAACAAGGGTCAATTTTTACTTATTGTAAAATACGGTGCACAATGTAGAATATATAATAATTTCGGAAATAGTGATTAAAGCCGAAAGTGCTGAATAAATATCAAAGTTTTTAAAAAGAGTGCAATTATTATTAAATTCTTACCTGTTTTCCGGGTCGGGGCAAAGTTTCGACGTTGGTTCCACCGACGACAGGAGCTTTTTCTGGCCCTCCATTTTGATGATTTGTATTAGCATTTGCATTTTTAATCACATTTGCATTATCAGGGCTATCAGTACCCCCGCCACCCCCTCCGCCTTTTCCTTCCTCGCCCGTCATCACTCCGTTCTCGCCCACCCCCAATCGTTCTGTCCTTCTTTTCCTTTTTCTTAAACCCTTTTTTCACCTCTGTCACCGTCGCACTCTGCGGAAGCTCCCGACTTTTTGATGACGAATATATCTTTGGAAATTTAAAACAAAACTGATTTTTTAATTTCAAGGACTTTCAAATTTATGTAAACAGAACGTAAACATAGATGAAATGATTATTTATCCTAATTTTCAAATTCAAGTTTAGCAAGATTTTTTACATTCTCATCATATGAGAAGATATTCGTTTTTTTTTAAAATTATTATCTCTGATCATAGTTTTCGAGGAGTAGTTTAAGGATTTGAATAACAAAACAACGAAATGAATTATAATAAAACAAGACCCTGAAATAAAAAAAGGGTTGAGGAGTGGATTTTTAAATAAAGATCCAATTCGAATCCTGCTCCAAAATAAATTAAAGTTCAAAAACAGAAAACAAGTTACTGGAAAAACTTAAAAACCTAGCGACTCAAAATCCAATTAAATAAACAAATTCCTCACATTAATTGATGATGAACAGAAAGTTTTAATTCCTTTCTAGTTTTGAAAAGTTAATGCGTTTTTCGAAAGGAGTTGGGCTTGGAAAATTAAAAACATATCAAGCTACTCCAATTGTAAAAAGACTTCAATATTCAAGGGAAAAGATAGATCCCATTTTTAAAAAATTTATGGCGGAAGATCCCATTTTAAAAAAAATTGATGGCGGAAAAGTAATCTTCCGGACGAAAAATTAGATTACGGAGATCCCCGGAAAGTACCCGGGGATATAATCCCTTCCTTTTCCATCATCCTCTTTTCCCTGATCTGAGGTCCCACGAACTGTCAAATGCAGTGAATATTTGCAGATCGACCAACACGCCCTCGCCGAATCGACATTCTCAGTGCGCAGGCTGATCAGAAACGTATATACGTGTATATATTAGGAATATTGAAAAAAAAGGCTAGCAAATTTCATGACAGAAAACCGGTATCATGTCAAAGTTCCATTTCGATTGTACCCTGTGAAAAAGAACTTTATGGAAAGAAATCAGAATCGAATAAAAGTTTATTGACTATAAATGCACTCGAAATTGAAACCGTCAAAACCTTTTCACTGAAATAATAACAGAAATTAATGTTGACAGATTAACTCAATTCAGCAGACTGTTTGAATTTTGACACAACCCCTTTATTTAATCAAGAGCCCTGTTTATAGAATCTGACACGTAAAAATTTTTACAGAAATTCTTATCAGCTTTTCAAGGAAACGTATCTTTTATTTTTATTTAAATGAATTGGAATTTTATACACAGATATGGCTTGGTAATAAAGACTGGAAGAAAAGCACACGTCTTTGCGAAAAGACCAAGTTTGGATAGGTCAAGGTTTTCTTTGACAAATACCGGTTTTCCGAGAGACGCCCCAGTTTGAGTTGAAATCATTAAAAGTGGTAGAGACAAAAAGGGATTGTCGCGAGGAATGAAGAACAGTGAAAAAATCGACTTGGAACACAGGCGATTGGAATTTGGAGCACAGATTCGAATTTGAAACCCGCGAAAAGTGGAGCACAGTGATCCCCGCCCCACCCCTAACTGTCAAGTGACAAGCCGGCCGGTTATCGGCAATCTGTCAAAATAATTTTGGAGCAACTCGTAGAGTCGAGACGCCCAATATTTATCGAACGCGTCCTAGAGCGCCCCGCTAGCTAGAATTTCAGGGGTTTTTACTAGCTCGAGGTGCAAGTAATTCCTTACAATTTTTTTGCTCCGGAACACTTGTTGTCGCGACACTGTCAAGTCACAACACGAACGCGCATTTCACTGTTTCGCTCAACTACCGAGTGTATTCGTTTTAAAAAACTGCGAGACACGACTGTTTTTGGTTTATTCGTAATTTCGATGGAGTTCAAGCGTAACACAACCAACCCCTCTGAGACTCTGTACCGTTTTGACGATGAACGGATGAACCCCGTGCAGCGACCTCTAACGGTCGATTCTAGAAGTTAGCTTCCCCATTATAACCTCACATTTTCGCGCGGGGAGAATTTGAAAACCCGAACGTTTTTGAAAATTAGATTTCTGTAAAAACCTTTTATTTTTTAAAAGCTTATAAATAAACTTACAGGTCTATCGTGGGATGAATAAAAAGAAAGATTTTTGATAGTATGGGCATTTTAACACTAAACTGCATTTATTTACACGTTATCCTCCTACAAATACATGTTTATAAAAAAAATATTTATATCGCTGCACATCAGTTTAGGCTTGTCGCATATTTTTCTGAAACGCTTTCTTAAAAGTGGAATCATGTTTTTAATCATAAATAAAAAACATTCAATTATTGAGAGTAGGAATTCTTTTGTTCAGGAATGTTTTGTTCAAAAAGCCAAAAATAATTGTTTTGTACATTTAGTGAAAAGAAATGTTTTGTACAATATGAACCGAAATGATAAATCTGTTTTGTACATGAAAAGAAACTTAGTAATTTTTCTCGAAGTTGGACTTAGAAATATTTTCAAAAAGTTTCAAAACGACTGAGTTGTGTTTTCATCAGAGTGTTATGTTGACAAATTTTCAAAGACCAGTGTGCCGTTCAGTTCTTAGGACTATTGCACCGTTTTGTAAATATGTTAAGACCGTAATCTCGTTTTGTAAATAAAAAACTTTAAATTTTTTTTCAATAATAACAACTCTAAAAATAGAGTCCATTTAGTATTACAAATAATGTATTATTATTAGTGTATCAAAAATGAATCCTTCCTCCCTTTGACGTGTATCAAAAATGAATCCTTCCTTAGAGCGCCTTATTTACTGTTGATTTACCTTATTTCTCCTTATTTCGCACTGACTCCTGCGCTAACCAGCACTA
>JBAGKK010140196.1:0-24410 GCA_037177015.1 Euceroptres primus
ATGCATTGTTAATGCATCGGAAATTAAAGAATTTTAATTTTTCCAAAGTTTATACCTAAATAAAAAAAATTTATCAATTTTTTTCAAAAATCCGCTCTTAGAGATCTCTTAAGAATTTATTTAACTTCCATTTTTAAAAAATACCTTAAAATTGGTTGAGAATGTTAGCCGGAATATTATTGTGAACATGTTTTCATCCAATGTACATACTGTGATCCAGTGTCTTGCCACACTTCAAAGTTTGTGTGGTACGGTAAACGACTGAGCGGGGAGCGAGTGAAAGTCAGTGTTGCCGCACTGTCGCTTGTCAGTCTCTCGTGACTGGAAAATTACGTCAACTTTGTTGTTTCGATTGGATCTTTTGCGAAAACTATGTGGGTAAAATTATTCGTTATTCGCTTATAATGTTCATGATATTATTCTTTACTTTTAAACAGTTTTTCATGCAATTGTGTAATACCATTTACTCCCTGCAGGAGTTTATTTACTCGTTCTTTTCTTTTTTCTGTGTAAAGTACTGACTTTGATGTTAATTATTTCGGTTTTTAAATGGGCAATTCAATTTTAACATTACAGTACGATAGATCTCGATGTCCTTCTTATGCTAGTTGAATTTTAGACATTTCTGTAATAAGTCGTTTTTTCCGACAAATACCTTAATAACCTCGCGCTATTTCCATATAACTCCTAACCTCAAATTTATTTACCATATTTCAATTACAATTTTTATCACTACTTCTTATTTTTAGAAATGCCCCTTTCAGATTTCAAATTTTTAGATGTGATAAGATTAATTTTCATTCATTATTATTAAATTTTTAATAAAAATACTGAGATCCCCTTCAAGTGTGCATTTTAATTTTTAAAAGGCTATCTTATTCCAATGAACCTAATCTGTGAGGTCTTTGAAAAGGTGTGTTAATAGTGTATACTATAGTATTAGTAAAAATGCTTGTGGTATGCCTCCATGCTGTATAGTGTATGCCTATGTATAGTTCTCTCAAAAGGAATTTTTGAGATATAATTTTAAAGATGCAATATCTGATTGGCTAAATACGTGAAAATTAAATAAATCCTGTATTCAAAATGTACAAGTATTGATTTCTAAACTTTACTTTTTGATGCTGTATACCGCAATAAATGGCCAAGTTCTTGTTCTCATAATAAAGAATAAAGTCTTGGGATTTTGCGCCTTCGCCGCGATTTCGTCAAAAGTGTCAGGGTTGCAGAAACTATTTCTGCCAATTGCGGCTTCTATCGACCATCTCTTTCTAAAATTTCGTCTGCTTCATCTAAATTTATGGAATACTTTTAGCCAAAACTTTGTTCTATCGACAAAAGCGGATATCTTACAAAATTCTATCGACTCCAGGACCACGACAGAACCCGTAAGTGCTTTCTAATTTCATCTCAATGCAAAACTCGAAATTAAATGTGCTTTTCAGTGCCGAAAAAATTGGGGGTTTAGACTTGGAACAATTTCGGAACCATTCGGCCATTTTCAAAGTAGTTTAAAGTTCTCCCTTAAGAGACACATTTCAATACTCATAATAAAACAAAAAGGACATTAACTAGTGATGTGTAAAATGACGTCGGGCTAGGTTAGTCGTCGGGTCGGGTTTCTGGTACACAACCCCGCCCAAAAACCCGAACTAACCCAAAAGTTCCTTTTGAAAATTTCCTGTAGTTTCCGGTGACTTACCATAAACTATCGTAAATTTATGGAAATTTTTAAATCGAACATTCGGGCAGGTTGCGTTTTCGGGCTTTCGGGCAGGGGTGCGAACCCGAAACCAGACCAGAAAAAAGCACGACTCGACCCGTTAGGTTCCGGTTTTTAAAAATTTTGCACACCTCTAACATTAACCGTGAAATGATTTTTAGGATGTACCAATCACGGAAATAAAGGAGGTTACAGAAAGTAAAGACGCTGGATCGAAAGATAAGATTGAAAAGAAAGACGAAAAGTCTGAGAAAAAGGAATCAGAGCCGGCTTTTGAAATACTGCAGAATCCAGCACGAGTTCTTCGTCAGCAGATGAAAGCAGTGCAGTTGCTTGAAGATAGTCGTTATATTCCTGTTAAAGATATTCAAATAGGAGGAATAGTAATGCTTAAACACATTCAAGCAGGCAAGAAAGAAGAACTGGTTGAACCAGTCGCTGGTAAGTGATTTCGTTGAAATCATTTTTTTTTTGTTGCAAAAAGTCATTAGAGCGAGGTCAGATCGTCATTAGTAATGTTCTTCCTTATTCTTTTCTTGATCGCACACTTTGGGGAGATGCAAAAACTATGAAAATGAGATTTCTTTTTAAAAATGTCAAGAATCAAGCTCAGAAATTAAAATTTAAGGACGTTCACCGGTTCTAATCGTAGCCAAAAGTTTCACGCTGATTCTATCTACACTCTCTCCGTATAGCATGTCCTCTCTACTGCACAACTTTTAGCGTAGACTACCCACTGACACTAAGATGGCAGCGCTGCGTCTTATAATATATGTCGCATATGATACATTCTTTCCCAACTCAGCGCACCTCGAATTTTCAAACTTTACCGATCCTCTTGAAACTTAGCTGTTTCGTAGCTCCATCATGCATAGTTATCGAGATATCGGTCATGGTAGTTTCACCATTTTTACGCGCAGAGCATTTTTCCAACGTATATTATTCTATGTAAACTAAACCAAATTAACTTTGTGTTTAGTGGTTCAGAAAGGTATTTTAATAAGCTTCATGCCAGTAATAATTATTTTATTATTTTAGTCAATTAGAAAACTTTATTTCAATGGTTCTCTCAGGTGCCATCACCAAATTGAACCAAATTAATTTTAAAATGTAGTTTTTTTATTATACTTTTTTACCCTCGAAGGAAAAAATGGACAAATCCGTCATTGCTGAAATATTAAATAAAATAATTATTTTATTTAAAAAATAATTAAACAGAACTATGAACATCGTCTGTTTCTACCTAACGTCACTGCGCGTCAAGTGTTTTCAACTTCATTTAAAATAGATAGTCTCTGCCACTAGAGTAGAGAATATATTTTCTCGAAATGTTTTTGAATTTTCGCCTACTGTCTTTCACACTACTATATTTTAAATAAACAATACAAATACTAATCTACTCACTATAATGCCAATAAAAATATCAGATTATAATGAATAGTATATTGTAGTGTTTTTTTAAATCTAGTAGTTTGAAAGAGAGTAGGCGAAAATTCAAAAATATTTGCCTATTTTTTCCTTCAAGGGCACAAAAATGTAATAAAAAAACTACATTTTAAAATTAATTTGGTTTAATTTGGTGATGGCTCCTGGGAGAACCATTAAAATTAAGTTTTCCAATTGAGAAATACGGACTAAAATAATAATTATTTAGAAAATGATTATTACTGTTATAAAGCTTGCTAAAATACGTTTCTAAAACACTAACCATAAAGTTAATTTGGTTTAGTTTACATAGAATAATATGCGTTTTAAAAATGCTCTGCGATGAAAATGGTTAAACTACCATGATCGATATCTCGATAACCATGCATTCTGGTGGTGAGTGGCTTTGCCTCAAAAGTTCGGATATATAGGGCTACAAAATATCCAAGTTTGAAAAGGATCGGTAAAGGTGGAATATTCGTGGTGTGCTGAGTTGGGAAAGAATTCATCATATACATATTATACTCATACTAGCCCACCATAGTGCGATAGATTAGAAAGTATATCGCCAGATTAAGTACTTTCGCATAAATGCAACTGCTAGGCATTCCTAGCTTGTAATATGTCATGCATAATATCATCATGCATCATATATTAGTTTTTCAGCAAAATACATAGAAAATTTCTGCTGTTATAAATGAAAATGTGCCTCTAGCTCATGCTTTGTCTATACCTTTCATGTTAAAACACGCAACTTTGAGAGTGAATATCTCTCCTTTGGCACCGGTACGCTTTTTATAATTTGGCGAATGTATAGATAACACTTGATAGAATATGGTCAAAATTTCAAGCAAATACATAGAAAGCCGGTGAACGTTCTTAGAAGACAGTGATTTGGCAAAATAATTGAAACCTAAACAAATGGAAAGGAGTAATTTATCCATGTTGCATTCTTGTATTATTACAGCATTCGGTCCGAAACCAGACGAGGAAAAAGAAGCTGATCCTCCGGAGCCATTTGATTACACCGAAGAATAAAATAAAGGAAGTTTACATTTATATTCAGTCGCTAATACATTTTTAATATAACTGGCTCTTTGTACTTTCAATATAAACAGTACAATTTTTAATAAAAATAACTGATATTATAACAGTTTATTTATCCTTTACTACTTTTAAAATATTAATTCTTTGTTTATAAAAATAATAAGATACCAATTTTTTTACAGAAAGTGAAAGGTCCACTTTTAAAAAATTTTAATTTTTTTTCCTTATTTTTCACTAGATATTTTATCGTGACTGAGAGACCATTTCTGTCCGAACCTTTTAAAACATTTTATGTACATGTACATCTTCAGTACATCACAGATGGCGCTTCATGACAATATAAAAAGACAAAACTTTTTGACCTATATTATTGATCACCCTGTACCTTCCAAGTAAAATACAATGTTTCTCCTGGTTGAATTCATTTTCAATCGGGCAGGCTGTGCATGCTCAAGTCACCAAATCGTTTCTGACGAAATACGTTGTTTTTCAAAGGATTTTAAGCGACACGTATTTGATCGATTTGAGGAATAAATTTTTTTGACAATTTTATGAGAATTTGAACTTTTAAAGCTGGTGACGCAATTGATCAAAAATTAGTCGAAAATTTTTTTAAAAGTGTTATAGTTTCCAAAGTAATATAGGACTTTCTCTTTTTGATTCTGATAGAGAAAATTTGAGAAATGGCGTCTTTTCATTTAATAAAAGTGCATACAAGATTTCAGAATTTTTTACTAAATAGTTTAGTAATTGATAATTTATGTCTCTTCTGGAGAAACAGTGTCTACTAACCTTGAAAATTGAAACACTAATAGGAGTAAATGACAGGAGTTTTTGAAAAAAAAATATTATCGAGATAAAGAATTAAACTATAGATTTTGATGAATTCCACTTACACTTACTAGCTAATTATGGAGGAATCAATTAATTTAATGAAGAAAATGTATGCTTTTGTGAAGTACGGGGAGGAAACGTGGCAACGATGTAGACCTATAAAGAAAGTAGTTACTTTTCTGTCGGTAAATGTAAACCAAACCTGTAATACCATTGTGTCTCAGCCAATCACAGCATTTTCAGCTGTTCTCTCAGCTGATCAACACAGCTACCAACGCTTGAAAAAAAAAAATAAGAACTAGGCTGCAGTGTTGCTACGATAATTAGCCAATATTAAAAATGACAAATTGAATTATTATCACTACTAAAATTCAAATTAGGAAATAATTTAATATATAGCGGCTTCTTAAATCCTTTGGGATTATATTTACTTCATATTAACACATCAATCGCAATTTGAACTTTAGTGACATCTTTGTCGTCAGATCAAGTATGACACTCAATGTCATAAATTCTGAGTTCTGTTAGTGAAAAACGTCAATTTTTAAATTAAATATTATTTTAAATGGAAAATCATACTTTAATAGTACTGATTACTTATTAATCTTGCAATTTTTCATGTTAAACATACACTACATTATTTAAATTAGTAAATATGCATTTCCATTAAACGACATTAACTTTTTGGCCGATTCGGTGTCCAATTCCTCCTTAAATTCAAGCAATAGAGAGCTAAATACGATTGTCAAGACATTTTTGTGAAAGAATAAAGAAAAGTAACGAATGTAACACTTACTTAAAATTTCAAAATTCATAGTATATTGAGTATCTCCGAAAATTCACGTACATAGGGCGCTCGGAAAATTATATCCTGTTCGTTTTGTATTGATCGTAGCTAAATGAATGTTTTACCAATCGAAAGAGCATGAAAAATTAGGATGGTAAAGCCTAAGCCAATCAATGATACCAATATTGGTGAAGTTTTCTTTGCGCTTGCGTCGGGGCAGCGGGATCATTGCTCGCAGTTGGCGCGCAATTCAAAACGCGTATTAAAAACAATTCTCGGAATTGAAATAAATAATTATTACAAATTGCACAAGAATGTATATAAATTGTATAAATTTTGATTGAGGACAAGAAAAAAATGTATAACAATTATTAATTATTTAATTATAATAAGTATTTAAAAATTTATAATTTTTTAAAATTATAACATATATTTTCTAAATACCAGTACTGGTATTTAGAAAATATAGAGCAAGAACAAAATTTATAACACATATTTTCTAAATACCAGTACTGATATTTAGAAAATATGTGTTATAAATTTTGTTCTTGCTCTCAATCAAAATTTATACAATTTTTATACATTCTTGTGCAATTTGTAATCATTATTTATTTTAATTACGAGAATTATTTTTAATACTCGTTTTGAATTGCGCGCCAACTGCGACCAATGAGCCCGCTGCCCCGACGTAAGCGCAAAGAAAACTTCGCCAACATTGGGATCACTGAAGCCAATGTCCTGTGACCAGTACTTTCCGAGCAAACAGGGAAACATCGGAAAATGGCAACGTAGACGAAAACTGAATATCGCGTGGTGGATTGTTCGCTCTGGGTGCCCCACTCACTGACGGACGAGCACAATAGGGTGGAATGGTGCAAAAAGATGCTTGGCTGTACTATTACGACGTACCAACAAAATCTCGGAGCAAGGTGTGGCTCTTCCAAGACGAAAAAACTCCAGTGGAGGTCCGCAAATCACGTTTTACAAAGAAACGCATGATTGCCGCATTCTTTGGAAAATGTGGTAGTGTGGAAAGAGTCATATTAGAAAAACAGCGCACGGTCACTAGTTCCTGGTACACCCAAACATGTTTGCCAAAAGTCATTGAACAACTCAGGAACATGAGACCAAGATCTCGATTCGACACGTGGCTCCTTTACGACGATAATGCTCCAGCGCTCAAGTCAAAGGTCGCTTTTCAGATCAAGTCTGGTCTAATACTTTTGGATCACCCTTCGTGCAGTGCAGATCTTGCCCCCTGTGACTTTGGCTTATTTCCAGAAGTCAAAAAACGCTTCAAAGGAAAGCATTTTTCCAGCGACGACGAGCTTCTGGCAGCGTGGGATCAAGACTGCGCGGATCTCCCAGAAGAAACGTGGAAAGTCTGGTTTGGTGATTAGTTTCGGACTATGGAAAGATGCATCGAGTGTGGTGGAGAGTATTTTGAAAGACTCTAAGCAGTTTATTTTTTATGACTTCATAAAATAGTATTATTTTGAATGAAACACAATTTTTACCGATTTCATTTATGTTTTAGTAAAAAATGTCGAATATAACACAAAATAGAAAAAAGTTTCAATAGACTTTTTTTAGATCCTTTAAGGTGAATAACTTTTTTTTTTACTTTTTTTGTAACTCTCCACTTATTTTTGCAAAAAATGCGAATTTTTATTTTTCAAACAGAAAAAATTTCTTTCTCCTTTCTAGGGCGCAGACACAAGATAAACTCTTTTAAAATATATTTACCATATTAGTACCAACTTTGAAAAAAATTAAGAAAAATAAAAACGCTGGGATTTTTGAGAAAAGCCTGTCCGATTTGAAACGAATTCGGCCTCCTGTAGGACTGAAATAATGTTGTATACAATTTTATTTCATATAGAGTATTATTTTAAACACTTGAATATTAGACAATTCATACTTTCAAAAGACCTGAGCTTGACGACAAAGTTGTAGACCCAGGATTCTTGCCTTCAGGTTAAAATTCTAACTAGCTACCTCCAGGAAAAAAATAAAAACTTAAAGCAGAACAATTTAAGCATAATTACATATTAATGTTATTAATTTAACTTAATTTTTATAAGGAGTAAATATTTATTAAACTATAAATGATTCTAAAAATCATTACTTTTTTTAAGATACTTAATGAAATTAATTTAATAAATTATTCTAGTTCAGGTTAAAAAATTTTTTAATCTTGCAATTTCTACAACAATAGGTATAAATCTATGATTAGCCCCACAAATTTCCTGTACGTTGACTAAAAAGTAAACCAGGTTGAATTATTAATAAATTTAATTGAATTATTCATCCAAGGATTCCATCATTTGATCTAATTAATAATCGCATTTACATTTAATAGTTAATAAAGGAGAATATATTTCATCTATTAAATATACAATTTTTTAAGAAGGAATTGCTATAAAAATTAAAACAATAATAGAAATAACTGTTCAAACAGTTTCAATTATTTGATTTTCAATATTTAAATTAATAAAATTATTTGAAGAAATTTTCATTATTATATAAAAAATTATAATTGTAATAAGTAAATTAATTAAAAGAGAATCATGAAATATTAAATTATGTGAATTATTTATATAATATTTTCATTATTATATAAAAAATTATAATTGTAATAAGTAAATTAATTAAAAGAGAATCATGAAATATAAATATTCATTCTGTAGTAAGAGAAGTAGAGTCTTGAAATATTAAATTATGTGAATTATTTATATAATATTTTCATTATGATATAAAAAATTATAATTGTAATAAGTTAATTAAAAGAGATTCATAAAATATAAATATTCATTCTACAGTAAGAGAAGTAGAGTCTTGAAATATTAAATTATGTGAATTATTTATATAATATGTTTATTATATATTTATATTATATTTTTTATATTATATTATATTTATTTATACTCCTCCCTTTTACGTGTTTTAGAGTCTTCCAAAAACATCAAATACAACAAAATTCAAACTTTTTCTTATCCTAATATCTGAACCCAAACACAGATCAACTCTTACTGTCTTTACATTGTGTCCCAAACAAACTCATCCACTCCTTCCATTTCCCTATCTTTGCACCTATCACTTCTTGTTTCCTCTCTTTGTCTTCATGTTCCTTTTCTTCTTTCTTCTGCTCTTCCATCTTTCTTTCCTCGTTCCCTATCTTGCTCTCAACTCCAATCACCCTTTCGTTCCATCTCCAGACTGTCGCTTTCATGTACTTCACACATACTTCTTCCTCCCTCTCTGTCAAATAATCTTCCACCCATAGCCCCGAGCCCTTCGCTTTCATGTACTTCACATACACTTCTTCCTCCCTCTCTGTCAAATAATCTTCCACACATAGCCCCGAGCCCCGCAGCCTTCTTTTCACGCTCAGGATTTCCATCTTATTTTCCCATGTCTTTAATTTGAACATCATCCCCCCGTCTATCTCCCACGCCTTCTCTATCTTAGCACTACTTTAGTACATGCGGCCAAGATCCCCACCACACTTGTCACCTCGTTGTCTTCCCGTTTAACTTCCAGTACCTTTATATTCCATCTTTTCTGCCCTCTCTCTTCCTTATCCCTTTCCCATTCCTCTGTCGTCAGCTTCCGCGGCTGGTCCCTCCAAGTGCTCTTCTCCTGTCTGACAGCCCATGTCTTTCCTATTCTTCCCTCTTATCAGCTCTAAAATTTCCAACTTGAGCTGCTCTACCTTTTTTGTTACCGCTTCCATCGCTTCTTCTGACTTCTCCTGAGCCTCAGCTCTTTCCCGTTTCACTTGTTCTCTTTCTCTCTCCCACTCACCTTTCAGGTACCTTAGGAACTGCTCCTGCAGTTTCTCAACTTCTACCATCTTCTCTTTGACTGAGTCTCCCGCTTTATTATTCCTCCGAACTCCCATATTGTTTTCTCCTTATCTCCGTTACCACTTCTTTCTTCCATGGTTCACGCCGCTGCTACTCAATCTTCTTCTTTCCCTCCGTTGTAACACGCGTTCAGTTCCTTTCCCGCTAGCTTGTTACCCAGCTGACCACTGACCTGCGCAATTGTCTCCAACCTTTCTTCTCCTCTGTCCTCGCCGTCTCAACCCAACATAAAAACCGTCTGACTACGAAAATCAGATCCAACTTGCACTTCACGATAGACTTTTACTCCTTCCGGTGTCACACCCTATCCTCTAGACCTGCACGTGTTTTTTCTCACAGTCAATTATCGTCTCATGCACTACATCCATCAATTCACCTTCACTTCCACATCAACTACTCTTCGTCCTCCACCCTTTGTTCACTTTCTCATCTCTTTTTTCAACTCCCTTCCACCATAAAAACCGAAAAATTACCACCGCTACTTTAGTCCATCCGTCCACCAATACGTACACTAGGGAAGTCCAGTATTTATATAATATTAATTTATATTAATATATAAATATTAATTTAATATGAAATTATTGATCTTTCATTATATGAATGACATAAAGATGGATACCTTAATATTCATTCAATAGATGAATTTAAATTATTTTTAAATAATAATGAACGTTTTGAAATTAATCTTTCTCATATATTAAAATAATTCTAATTAAAGAAATTAATGATCCAATAGTATTCCTCTTAATCCTAAAAAATGTTGAGGGAAAACAGTTAAATTAATGCCAATAAATATTGTATAAAATTGAATTTTTAATCATTTAGGATTTAAAACTAATCCTGTAATTAATGGATATCAATAAATAATTTGCTCTAGTAATAGAAAATACAGCACCTATTTATAAAACCTAATGAAAATGAGCTACTACATAATATGTATCGTGTATAATAATATCAATTAATGACTTAGATAAAGTAAGTGGAACTGTAATAATTATTATTACAGATGTATAATAATCTCGCGTATCAACATATATACCTACAGTAAATATATGATGTCCTCATATGTACAAAAAATCTTAATAAACCAATTGAAATTATAGCATATATTATTCCCAGAGAACCGAAAGCATTTTTTTGCCACATTCTGTACAAATTATATGAGAAATTATAGCAAATCCTGGTAAAATTAATGTTGGTATAAAACTGGATCATCTCCTATGGAGTCAAAAAAAGAAGTATTTAAATTACGATCAAATAATAATATAGTAATCCCTCCAGCTAATACAGGTAATAATAATAAAATAGTTTTAAAAGTTGATTAAACAAATAAAGAAAGTTTATCTATTGATATAACTACACGTATATTTAAATAATATACAGATACAGATAATAATAATAAAATAGTTAAAGAGATTGATCAAACAAATAAAGAAATTTTATCTATTGATATTTTAACTATACGTATATTTAAAATTGTTGTAATAAAATTAATTGATTCTAAAATTGAAAAAATTCCTCCTAAATGTAAAACAAAAATTGTTAAATCTATTGAAATACCTGAATGGCCTGAATTTGATGGTAATGGGGGATAAACAGTTCATCCAGTACCAGCATCTTGATCAATACATTTAGTTAAGGAAATTAACATTAAAGCTGGAATTAATAATCAATATATTAAATTATTTACCGAGGAAAAGCTATATCTGGAGCACATAATATTAAAGGAACTAAATAATTCCCGAATCCTCTTACTATAAAAAAATTATAATAAAAGCACCCGTGTGGAAAAATGGAGTTGGCCTCCGTGAGGGGACCACATGGATTGCCCTCATGCCACGTGGGTCCCCATGGAATCGACATGCTAATCCGTCAGGATTCCACGTGGATTTCTCTCATGGTTGCCCTTGTGGGACCCTCGTGTTGACCTCACGGCAAAAAATTAATTTTAATAATTAAAAAGACCGTAGCCGGGTAAGTATGGTTGAACTGCCCTCGCTTGGATTTGGTTCATATTTGGAAGTTTCTACTATTATAAGACTAATTTACCCCAAGTGCCAACTTAAAAAAAAAATGTTTACAAAAGTTATAAACAAATTTTGAAAAATAAAAAATTATTTTTTCTTAAAATTGGCAGAACCGATTTAAATGGCTCAAATATAAGTTATACAGGGTATTAAGGCAATTACAAAAAAAAATTGGCACTTAATTCCTTTAATGAGAAGGGGGTCAAAAAAATTATTGTAATTTTGTAAAAATTTTTTTTTCAATGAAGTTTTTGTTGGGACACTTCCATTTTTTTCTGTAATATACTCATATTCAAAGGCACCTCCATGTGATGATGCCGGGCAACGGGATTTTCCCGACAAAGTTCCTGGATAAAAAGTGTTATGCCGTTAAGGGGCATCCAGAAATCACGTGATGTGTTTGGTATGCTCGTGTCTCTCTACATTCCACTGGACTGAGAAAGATGCACGTATACCAAACTATAGCAAAAAACATCACGTGATTTCTGGATGCCCCCTTATGTTAGACAAAAAAAGTGTTTACGATGCATGGAGTCGGCACCCCAGTATCGGCGACTGGTCAAGATGGGAAAGCGGGCCCGCAGCCATCGTCATCCTGCAACCGTATCTCATTGGGAATGTCATCGAAAAGTGTGATAAATAAAAAATGCGCTGCTTGCAGCTGATTTACTAATCTTGTAAATAGGCGTAAGAAAATAGTAGGGTCTGCAGATGAAGCAAATGGTTTTTCTCTTTGCTTTAAAAAAAGCGTAACCCTCAATGATATTTTATGTTGGCCCTGTCGCATTTTTGCTTGCAAAAACAGAAAACTGAATGATGGTAGTCGATTTCCTAATAAAGAAATTATTGCCGAGAACGATGATTCTTCGCAATCAAGTCACAAGGATCTAGAATTCGAGGCACACATAAAATCTGAAGTAAGCGAATATGTCGAGCATATTTGCATTTAAATTTAAAGGACTGTGGGGAACGCACAAATATTGTTGTTTTGTTACGAGACACAAGATTTAACAGTCTGCTAAAAAAGGATTTATACTCCGGAAGGTAACCGTTGTTGTCGAACACATTTAATAAAAAGTCGGTTTTTTGACGCAGAATTAAGTCGTTTACGTGTATATTCGAATTTCGCAAAAGTAAAAGATTCAGAGTTATCGGAATTACTTGAAGGTTTTAAGTATTGAATGTGACACTACGGTTTTCGACAAAGTTGGTGACTTTCTTTATCAGGAGAAAAAATACATATTTTCACAAGTTTGACATGGGAAAATATTATCGAATTGCGTGAGATGCTAACGTCAATGAGAAACAATCAGATCCGCGATGTAACACAAGCTCTTGTGGTGTTTCTATTAAAATTAAAATCAGGAAGCTCTAACAAAATGGGTACTGCAATTTTGCAATTGGAACGAAAGCAGCTTGTTTCAGATTATTCCGCATCTATCATGAACTCTTTTAAAAAAGATGTCTTACCCTCACGATTGGGATTGAACGCTCTCTCTATACGTAACCTAATTGATTTTCACACTACTGAGATCTCTAAAATGTTATTCAATTCTGATGACGAGCTAATGTTAATTTGTAACGGTACATATGCTCGCCATCAGAAAAGCAGTAATAATGAGTACCTATGAGTCTTACTTGGGACAAAAAAGGTTCCATTATGCAAGGTTTTTACTATCTGTACAACAACCGGACGAGTACTAGACATGGCAGGACCATTTTATGCGAGCCAAATTGACGGTGAAATTATAAAGTATTTCATTGAAAATCCACATGGTTTGTGTCAATTAATGAAGGAAGGCAACAAATTCTTCCTTGATCGTGGTTTTCGAGATGCTAAAGACGTACTGAAGTCAAAGAGCTTTACCGTACTGATGCCAGGGTAAGCGAAATCAGTTAACAACTAAAGAATCCAACCAATCTCGTTTTGTCACAAAAATTCGCTGGGCAGTGGAGTCTATCCATGGAATAATTAAACAAAAATATCAATTACTAAATTATGTAATTGATAACAAATTGCTTCCGAAAGTTGGGTTATATGTTAAGATTGCAGCATTTCTGAAAAATCAATTTGGAAAGGCGTTGTAATCAGAAGAAATTGTAACGAGAATGAAATATCAATTTGATGTCGAAAATAATTTAGCTAATAAAGCTGAGGAGAACAGCTGGTTTCGTAAAAAGCTTATCTCTCAAAGTTTCTCATCCAACGACATTTTTTACTTTTTTGAGATGACGGAAAAAGACCTAAAAATCTTATTTACGGGTTCCTATCAACTCTCACATGCAGTTTCGTACATGGCCGAAATGATGAACAATAATGTGTCTATCAATTTACAATTCGTGAAAGAGCAGGCAAATATTCTAAAGGTACAGGTACAGTCAAGACACACTAGTCGGAAATTATATAGATATTTCAATGATTATAAACCAAACAGTGCGGGTGTTGCAGGAGTTAAAAGGTATGTTTGTGAATGTACCAATGCAATGGTCAAAGAACAGTTGCCTGCTGTTCCCATATAGCAGTCATTATTTATTACTTATTACATGCGAGATACTTGTCAAAAATCGTAAGACCTGCAGAAATTCTCAGTAAATTGCTTACACAAAACAATATGAATCCCGTGTTAAAGGAACACAGTGACGAAGATTAAGTATATTGCATATTAGAGGAAGGTTTATTGTTCAAATCATACTTATTTTATTGAGTCAAGCTAAAAATTAAGTTGGCCGCCCATTCTCATGGAACTGCATACATACTAGGGGTCAAAATTTATTCTTTATTTTCTTTAACCATGAAGTATACCTTTGATCTTGTCCTAAAAAATATATGTTGTTACATCCTTTGCCACAGTCCTTTGAGTTTAAATGCGAATATGCTCGACATCTTCGCTTGCTTCAGATTTTATGTGTGCCTCGAATTCTAGATCTTTGTGACTTAATTGCGAAGAATCATCGTTTTCGGAAACAATTTCTTCTTTATCAGGAAATCGATTACCATCATTCAGTTTTCTGTTTTTGCAAGCAATAATGCGACAGGGCCAACATAAAACATCATTGAGCGCGATGCTTTTTTTAAAGCAAAGAGAAAGCAATTTGCTTCATCTGCAGACCCTACTATTTTCTTACGCCTATTTACAAGATTAGTAAACCAGCTGCAAGCAGCGCATTTTTTATTTATCGCACTTTCCGATGACATTCCCAATGAGGTACGGTTGCTGGATGACGACTGCGGGCCCGCGTTCCCACCCTGACCAGCCGCCGATACTGGGGTTCCGACTCCCTGCATCGTAAACACTTTTTTTCTGTCTACCATAAGGGGGCATTCAGAAATCACGTGATGTTTTTTGCTATAGTTTGGTATACGTGCATCTTTCTCAGTCAAGTGGAGTGGAGAGAGACACGAGCATACCAAACAAATCGTGATTTCTGGATGTCCCCTAACGGCATAACATTTCTTATCCAGGAACTTTGTCGGGAAAATCCCGTTGCCCGCCATCACCACATGGAGGTGCCCTGGATGCAGACATCTAGGGCAGTCTAAGTAAGAAACTTGATTCATGTGTATGAAAACGTTACATGATAATAATAATGAGATACAAAATAACACAAACATCATAAGTTGTAACGGAGTTACAACGCTAGGGGCCTATCTACTCTATCTAACCTATTCCGAGGAGTCACGAGGAGTGCCGGATCTGCCCGATCGTAGGGTAGTAGGCCGGCCGGTCGCTCCTCGTGCTCTACTTCGTTCCGGACCCATCTCGAGTCAAGTAGTTCCGTTCTTGCTCCACGAGTTCGTGCTGTGTTTCGCCATCCCTGAAATCATTGATTCTGCGTCCATTATTTGTAAGTGCCCAGGATCTTTGACCACCTACGATTATCATCGTTGCTGGCCCTCTCCAAAAATCTGCCGCCGACGATATCCTCAACTGTAAGAATCCAGCTGTTTATTTAGGATCTGACTAATTTACTGACTTCATACGACCTCAACGTTCCAACTCCTTAACCCATCCCCGATATATCATTCCCGCTATATTTTGCGCCCAACTCAAAAAACTCACAAGTTTCCCAAAATTACTATCAAGCTGACAGTTGGGAAAGTCGAAATCTGGACAGATTTACAAAGTTTGTAGGTAATATAATATATTGTATTTTATGTTATTTATGATGTACTATTGCAATTTTATAAATCCCCACGCTCCGAGACAAGTAGATTTTGCGAGTGAAGTGAATTAAAATAAAACCGTTTTTAAGGATTAAATAAGAAAACCGCGAATTCAGAAAATTAAATGAAAGTGTTAAAAGTTAAACCATAATTTCATGGAGGATAAAACCCGTGATTGTAAAGGAAATAAAAATAATTAGAGAGAAAAAACCCGTTATTTTAGGGAAAAGAGAAACCGTGATTTCGGTAAATAAAATTTTAATAATAAAAAGTGAATAAAAACCGCCAATTGAGCGAGAAAAACCGAAATGTCGGATGGAAATAATTGGAAAGTGTAACCGTTATTACGTAATTAGGGGAAAAACGTAATTTTTGATTAATAATAAGTAATTACTAAAAATAAAGTTGTCCTTTTATAATGATAAATTAGGGACAATAACATTTATGGTTATAATTAAAGAAAGTGGGCAAAAGGAGAAAAATTGTAAGGAATATTTTATTGAACGCGTGGTGATTACGTCACAAAAGGGTGCCGCTAAAGTGAGAGGGAGATCGTTTTCGCGCGCAAACAGTGAGATTTTAGCGCGCAACCGGCGATATTGCCACCACTGAGCGCGGAAAAAGTGGGAGAGGTAGCCGCCGCGCACCTCAAGTCCGAGTAGTATCTCAGCCCCCGTGTCCCTCTCGCCCAAAATAACCGCATTTTCGGATTTTCCGCAATATTTAATTTCGTAGCGGGAAGTTTCAGGAAAATTCGAAACCTCCAAAGTACAGGTAACGTTAACCAGTAGACTCGTTGCCGTCCCACAGGGACCTATCCCCACCCAGTCGAGTCCCAGAGTACACGCGAGTGACGTCATTCAATGGGATGTTCGACACCCAAGCGCGACAAATAGTAGATAGGGCGAACTGTCAGATGAGTTGAGAGCAGTCAGCCACGAATGATCATTAGGAAAGTTTAAATTTAACCGTACATTGATGAAATTAAGGTCGGCTAAAGTCAAAATGACAGACCCGATAGTTGATATTAACCTGGAGAATATGGGAGAGAATAAAGAAGTAGAAAGCTTAGGAAATAACGAAATATATAATGAAAATGAAGAAATTAGGAATCAAAATAATATGGGTAGATTAGAGTCAAATGTAGAGTCTAAACAGGAAGAAATTGTTAGGCAAGACGAAGTAATTAGGATGATTAATAATTTAATTCTGAATCCGGAAGATTCGGAATTAAGCGTGGGAGTTGTCCCGACCGACACTAATACTCAGACTGATAGACAAACCACTAGCTTGGGGGCAATTCCACGCAGAAATACAAACAATTTAGGAAATTGTGGAAGTCGTCATCTGGCCACACCACAAAGGGTTAATCGCGCACGATTTGACGCGACATACCCCCCCCCCGCGCAAATTTCCTTCCCCCCAGCACACCCTTGGGTGCAACAGCACATGGAGTTCTGGAAAATAATACGATTGGCCAATGGCACCCAAATGTGGAAATTGATTTCGAACGTTTATTAAATGCCGAACACCGCGGAATAACTAGTCCACAATTATCTGATAAATAGTATAGGGAACCCCAGTTGAGGAATAGAGAAAAAATTAATAAAATAGGCCGGATAGATAACACAACATTTAGAGTAGATTCATTCTGATAATAACGAACGTTTTCTAATGGAAGTAGACGAGCTTCTAGAATACAACGAATTTATGAACATAAAAAAAAAGAATTTTTCAGGTTACAAGAAATTAAGCGTAGATTAAACGAAAAAAGAAATGATAACCCAAGAGCGCATAGTTCTTTCGAACAAAAGAATATGACGCGAACAATAAATATGAATCCCTCGGTAACAGCGATCAATTTTGAGGGAACAACCCAAAACAGACAAAGTGAATTTCGGAGTACACAACCGACGGTTCATTTTGAGACGGATTTAACTCACGATTTAGAAGGTAAAGGGGAGGAACCAAGACGTTCCAACATTAGTAAAATAAATAAAACCAGGTCGTATCGTACTGAAACCGAGATAATCGGTGAATGTGAATTTCTAAAGGACAAAGACACTCCTACGAGACAAAGCAACAGAAGTTCGCTTAGATCGCAAAACAATAGACCAGCGAGCAGGGAAAGAGAACTCGTTTCAACAGATAGGCAAGATTTAGAAGATCAGTGGAACGATTATACGTCATTACCAGCCACGATGGTTCCTTTCGGGATGGTGCAAACGCCATTTCAAATTATGAGCAACTGACTGTTCAAATTTAGAAATAATAAGGCGACAGCCCTGCACATTTTCTTGAGAATCTAGATAGGTTCCAAAGGGGATACAGAATAGGGAACTCAGACGTATTAGAAAATCTAGACGCGATCCTAGCAGACGAAGTGCTTGAGTGGTGTCAGGTTTCGCGTAGAAATTGGAGAACATTATCTGATTTCAAGGAAGATTTTTTATCGGTATATGTCGATGAACGATTTTCCCAAGAAATTAGACAAAAGATAAAGTTTTGTAATCAAAGGGAAGACCAAGACATACATCCCTTTCTTACCGAAATTAGGAAGTTGTTCACGAAGTTACATCCTCGTAAAGGGTTAGAATGGGAACTTCGTAGAACCTATGAGAATTTAAGGATAGAATACAAAATGTATATTAAACGTAACGATTTTAATACGTTCGAGGAACTAGAAGATTTAGGAAAAGAGTGGGAATCAGAGTTGGTTAAGTCTAAAATTAGGGGTCTGGTATTACAAGTTACGGAAAATAAACCGAATGGTCCGAACAGTCAAAAGTAAGGCGAAGATAATAATTCAAACGTAAATAAAAATAACGGTAGTTCGAACAGTAACAGTAATAGTGACAATGGGAATAACCAGAATAGGCAAAACTCAAATCAGGGCCATCAAAATCATGGGAATAATTCCCAAAACCAGATACCTCGTTTTGGAAATCGTAACCAATTCAATTCTTGGAGACTTTTTTTTTCTCCTAATTTCTTACAAAATCAACAGTATTATAAACCTAGATTCCAACCTCGCAACCAAGGATTTAGACCTAGGCAACCTTTTAATCCATGGATTCAGTTGTTTAGACAATTTGCAATGGGAAATATTAGTAACCTCGGCGCAATGTCAATTCAACAGTTACCACAGTTAGAATTACCAGCGATTGAAAATTCGGGAAACCAAAATAAAAATAACGGGAACAATAACCAAAAGCAAAAGCTGCAAGGGAATAAAAATTCGAGCGCGAGCAACCAGGAATCCGGAAACGCCCAATGTAGCGCACAAAATGGTGAAGGTATATTATAGGATTTGATATGTTAAAAAGGATAAGTATGAAACTAGATTTTGAAGAACAAATATGTTGGCTACCAGAAGAGTCACATATTTGTTATCTAATGGAAACTCAACCGAAAGCTTTACCGGAACCTATAAACAATGTATATAGTAGGATAGAGAAACAAAAGGACATAAAGAAAATAGGACAGAAAAAGACAGTAGATCCCTACATATCAGTAGGGAATGATAGGAAAATATATTCCTTAACTCAAGGAAAAGAGCTACGAAATAATAAAAATTTTCTAAAGAACCCGAAGTTAGAAAATAAACCAAAATTCGGAGGAAAAGTCAAGTTGTCAGCTAATAAAGATGAAGTCGGAAATTTGAAATCAGAAGTTAGGAATTATGAAAGGTTGAATTTACAAAACCCCTAAATTAATCCAACGAGCGAAACTCAAACCCCCTCTAGGAACGAAGTCACAACCCGATTTCAAAACCCGAGTAGGAATATTCCAAGGCTATTGGATATTCAAACCCTAAACAGATTCCAGATTTTAGATGATTTTGATTCTCAAGATTCGGAAAACGAAGATACAGTCAGTATTAGCTTGAGGAAACCACGAGTTCAGAGGAACAGTAGGTTAAATTCCAAGAAAGTCTATTACAACAGCAAGCTTAAAGATAGGGGTTTATTAAAAGTTTTTGATCCTAATATTTTTAACAAGAAAAAGAATATTAGTCAGGAAAATCAGAGTCTAAACGAAATAAAGGAATATCAGAGTAAAAAAACTGGTATAACTTTAAAAATAACGCGATAATGTTAAATAATTTACAGTTGAAGCCTCCCAAACCAGTCGCACGAAATGTGTTCGCATCAGAGGTGTGTGATGTTATTGTGGAGCTAGAAGAATCGGAACAGGAAAAATTAGGACAGTTGTTGAAAGATAAAATTTCCGAAGACCCAAAAGAATTAAAAGCAACTCACTTTACAGAATATAGAATAGATGTTCAAGGTCACGAACCAATTAAACAGAGATATTACAATGTTAGCCCGAAAATTAAGGAAATCATTTGCGATGAAGTAGATAGGATGTTGCAGGAGAGAATAATAGAACCTTCTAATTCCGACTGGTAAAACCCAATAGTTATGATTAAAAAACCAAACGGGAAATATAGGTTCTGTTTAGGTTTTCACAAGGTCAATAATATAACGAAAAAAGATTTATATCCAATTCCGCTGATGGGCGAGATTTTAGATACTCCTAGGTCGGCTTAGTACATTTCAAAAATTGATTTGCACTCGGCGTATAATCAGATTCCACTAGAAGTAGGCTCTAGGCCAATTACAGCGTTCATAGTTTCTGGAAAAAGCATGTTACAATTTAGGAGAATGCCCTTTGGCCTATGTAACTCTCCAGCCACTTTCCAGAGACTGATGGACAAAATAATTACGCCAGACTTGAAGCCTAAGGTGTTTTGCTATCTGGACGACATAGTCATCATCACTCAGTCCTTTTAAGAACACTTACACTACTTGAATATCGTTTTGGACAGAATCAATGAGGCTAGGTTAACTTAAATCCAGACAAGTGTGAGTTTGGATGTTCAAAAGTGAAGTACTTTGGTTTTGTAGTCAATGAGAAAGGTTTAAAAATAGATGAGAATAAGATTAAACCAATTTTGGAATTTCCAAGGCCGAAAACAATTAAGCAGTGGCAGAAATTGATAGGTATGGCAAGTTGGTATAGAAAATTCATGACACACTTTGCAGAGCTAGTTGAACCACTTAACAGACTTCTTAAAAAAGGTAGGGATTTCACAGAGTTCTGAACAAGAAAATGCATTTAATACTATCAAAGAGCTTTTAACAACAGCACCAATTTTATCTTGTCCAGATTTGACTCAACCCTTTCAATTAGAAACAGACGCTTGTAACAGGTTTAGATGCAGTTTTAACCCAAAATATTAACGGGGAAAATCATATTGTTGCTTATACAGGTAGAGGTTTGAGCGGTGCAGAAACTAGATATTCAAGCTCAAAGAAAGAATGTTTAGCTGTGATATGGGCAATTAGGAAATTTAGGCCGTTTCTGGAAGGTTAAAGTTTCAAAGTCATTACTGATCATATAGCTCTGAAATGGCTACACAATCTGAAGAACCCGATAGGGAGATTGGCAAGGTGGGCACTGGAATTGTTAGAATATGATTACGAAGTTATCTACAGGAAATGTAGCATTAATTATGTACCAGATGCCCTATCTAGAGCAATAGAACCGAGTGAAAAAGTATGTTCAACTTTAGCGAGCGTAGTGGAAAAACCCAATGAAAACATGAATATTGATTTGGATAATTGGTATAAGGTTAAGATGAAATAAGTTAGGCAAAAATCCGAAGAGAACGATAAGTGGCGTATTAGGGATAAACAGCTCTATTTTTACAGACACAACCCGTTAAAATCTTCCCTACTCCCCGATGACGACCCTTGGAAACTCACAATTCCAAAGAACCTTAGAACTCAAGTTTTCCGCGAAAACCATGACGAGATACAAGCAGGTCACTTAGGTGCGGAAAAAACCTATGCTAGGAGAGTTCAACACTATTTCTGGCCAGGGGCAGGGGTGCACTCAGATGCGACCAAGTACGTCAAAGAGTGCGATACTTGTCAACGCGTTAAAGCTAATAATCAGAAAAGAGCAGGTTTTATGGGCAAAAGAATTATAGAGGAACCTTGGGCGGTCGTGGCCGCGGATATTATGGGGCCACTCCCAATCTCCAAGAAAAAGAAAAACGAATATCTTTTAGTTTTTGTAGACCTCTTTACCAAGTGGATCGAGGTAATCCCTATTTAAAAAGCTATTGGGAAAACTATAGAAACAGAATTTCATAAGAAAGGGGAACTCGATGGGGAACCCCTAGAATTTTACTGACGGTTAACGGAAAGGAATTCGTAAATAAACCCATGGGAGAGTTAGGAAATAAATTTGGCATTAGGCACGCGAACACACCAAAATATCACCCTCAGGCAAACCCAACTGAGAGGTGTAACCGTTTTATCAAAACAGCGATTAGGGCTTGCATTGAAAATGACCATGCGACTTGGGACGAAAATATAGAAAATCTACAGTTTTCGTTAAATACATGCAAACACTCGTCCACACAATTTACCCCAGCGTTTTTAAACTTATGTCGTGAATTGCAGCCGCTCCAGTCTCTTCGGAAAAGTCTGAAAGACAAGGAGTACATAGAATTCCAAAGTGTAGACAAATGGACCAATAGACTGAGAAGGTTACAAATCATAAAAGAAAAAGTCCAAAAGAACCTAGACGAGGCGAATGAAAAACAAACATATCATTACAATTTGTGTCACAGACCGGTAAGATTCGAGGAAAGGCGATAAGGTGCTGAAAGCAAATAAATCGTTGTCAAATAAAGCCGATAGAAAAGCGAAAAAATTATTTCATTTGTTCGATGGTCCGTATATCATAAAACGTAAAATATCAAACACGAGGTACGAATTAAAAGATAATCGCGGCAAAAGTTTTGGAGAATGGAATGTCGGCGATTTAAAACGATATGTCGATAAAGAAAATTAAAAAAATAAAGTAGAATCATACGTAGTAGAAATAAAAATTAATAAATAACAATCAAATTTTTTAAAAACCGGTTAGGTGATGATTATAACAAATTACACCTACACCTACGAAATATCAAGGGAATTATGATTGGAACTTAATTACGAATTACTCCTACACTACGTAGGAAATCATGACTGAAATTTAGGTACTGATTACTCCTACACTCTGTTAGGGAATTCTTCCTTTTTTTGATGATTTTTCCAGGTAAATTTCTTATTCGCTGAAGGAAGCCAAGATGAACCTAATCCAGGAATCAAGAAGGCAAGAAAGAGATATCCTGCGAGAAAACCTTTGGGAATTAGATAGATTTCTAGATAAACTTAATAATGAGATTAAAATTTAAAAGGGAAAATATTTAGAATTAAACGAATTATTTTTTGAGGCACTAAAAATTTTAAAATTAGTAAAGAATTCGACAATGTCGAAATTATAACTTTGTTTGTCTTGCTAGGACTTCACATGATTATTTTTACAGGTCTCTTAACCTTAATGTCTGGAAGTTCAGATTCTGCGGCAAAATAATTCTCAAAGAAATCTATACTTTTCACGATACTTATTGCAATAAACAACCGCTTAGATATATAAAATGTCATACAAGCCCAGATAGTTCTAGATTTAATTTTAAATTAGGCAATTGGATAGAGATAAACCAAAAATTTCAGGAAATATTAAAGATAGAATTGCCCAAAGAATTTGATTGTGTTATTTCAAACGAAAAAGATTTAGGGTCATTAGAAATAAGCGACGATTACATACGTCTAGATATCGACATGGGTGAGTTTTTGAACTTCGATGTAGAATTAGAAGAATTAGAGAGAATTGTAACCCGTAAACCCGAACCCGTTCAGAGGGAGGGGGTGTAACGAAGTTACAACATTAGGGCCCTATGTACCCTATCTACCCTATCTACTCTATCTAACCTACTCCGAAGAGTCACGAGGTGTGCCGGACCTGCCCGATCGTAGAGTAGCAGGCCGACCAGTCGCTCCTCGTGCTTCACTTCGTTCCTGACCCGTCTTGAGCAAAGCAACTCTGTTCTTACGCAACCAGTTAGTGCGGTATTTCACTCCATCCCCGGAACTATTAATTCTCCGCTCGGTATTTGTGAGTGCCCAGGATCTCTGGCCACCGAATATTATCGTCGTTGCTGGCCCTCGTCAAACACCCGCCACCGACGCACAGTGGGCCAGAAAATGCAGAAAAGTATCAAAATTCGCACTACACTAATAAAATTGCGGAATATATTTTTTTTGCTAATTGACAGTTTAGCACATTACCTTCAATAATTCCTTTATCGTTTTTAGCAGCATTTAAGTGTACTATAGCTATGGCAGGCCTGTCCAAGTAGGAGCGCGCCATCCCAAAACAGATGTTTCGCCTTTCCTTCCAACGCTGCTTCTTCAGCTAAAAGTCCAGCCAACGAAGAGTAAATTTCACTAAAAAAAAAAAAAATCGGGAATAGTAGCTTTTTTTCATAGATACGTTGAGGATGGCATTACAAACATACTGTAAAAAGTCCCCAACCATACGTGTACGGCTTCAGATGCCATATTGGAAAGTGTTAAACAAATAACATGTTTTTAAAAATAACTCGAGAACGGTTGATTCTAGGTCGAATATG
>JBAGKK010140296.1:0-24403 GCA_037177015.1 Euceroptres primus
CCCAACCCATATTTGGTCAAAAAATATAGACAGTGAGCAAGGTGATCCAGAAGCACGTGGATCTTCAACGTTTTGGTGATTCCTAAGATCTGGAAAGCTATGAATGATGTAAACAAACTTTTTGGAGCAAGACTCCAGTTAGTTTCTCCTTTTTCTGGAAAGCTTTGTCCAGTTAGTTAAGACTCCAGTTAGTTTCTCCTTTTATCTGGAAAGCTTTGTCTAACTCATTCAAGTGTTTCTTCAAATCAGGTTCAATCTCTCTTGTGGAGAAGCTACAGCTTACAACTTTGTCCATGGCTTTTAGAGCAGCAAAAAAAAGGCAATAATCGTAGACGGCCAACGCCTTCATATATTTCTGGAGCAAGGAGCTTATCTGCTTCCCTAATCAGTGTACGACAGGCATTACCCTCAAAAACCTTGCCTTGATAATTTTTTGGGATGACTTTCAGTTTTATTGGCCATTTAAGTGCCTTCTCTTCACCCACCACAAGGACTATGCCGTCCCAAAAGAGGTGATTAAAGAATCCTTGTAGTATGTGTAATACAGGTAGGAGGCATTTCTGAATGATATACACGTTATCATCTTCCTCAAAAAGGGGAGGATTAACTGTATTGTGGCAATACTTAGCGTATTTTTTATCTTTTTCTCAAGGAACAAAACTTACTATAGTCGGCTTTCAAATCTCCATACGTTTTCAATGCCATGCATTCACTGCTTATTGGTGGAAGCCCTTTATCATCACACATACCATGATTCTGATCGTTACTGATATCTTCTTCCTCAGTTTGCTCGTTACTATTACTTTCTTCTCCATTCTGTTTGTTACTATCATTTTCTTCTTCATGTTTCCTCAAATCCTTCAATGTGACAAAACAATAAGGAGAAGGATACGTTGATGTTGCGGTTTGTTGACCGTTGACAATAAGTAATAGCTTAAAGTCACAAACAAACTTGAAGGAAATATTGTTGATTGTAGTCAAGTCGAATAAAAGTTTCATGTTTTCGTAAGTCTCTTTGACTTGAGGTACGATGCATAACAGAATAAGTCTGTGGACACTAGTTAGCTTGGCTTTCATGGCACTGCTACCACCTTCTGAGTATACACGTCTCTTTTTTACTGGCGAATTTGAATCTTTATCATCGAAGTTTGAGTCATCGACACTGCAGTCCAAATCAGGTGAATAATTTTCTGGGAGTATTGACATTGAAATTTTCGAAAACCCTTAACCCCCATCGGCCATTAATTTTACGACGGGATTGCCAGTTTGATTTCGGTGATTTATGACATTTTCCAGTAACTCCTCAGCGTCTGCCCAGACTATAGGTCTTTTCTCTTTTCCAGATGGATTATCGGTGTTAAAATCAAATATACCTTCTTTATAAACATCTTCAAGAATCTTAGCTTTTTCAGAGGCATGTTTAGCGTAATACGTCGAGATGGATCTTTTACCAGCTGAACTTCGATGAAAATTGGTAAGCTTCTTCATTTTATTTGACGAAGAACCTGTGTCAACTTGAAATTTTTTTAATTTTTCAGCCTCGAAAGTGACGTTCTCTTTCTTCTTTGCGTTCACACTGATTCGCATTTTTGAACCTTGAGTACTCAAAAATATTCCATCATCCTGTTGTTCCGTACTCTCATAATTGCTTTCTGTTTGCATGTCGACTTTTTCTTTCAAAACTAAACTAGCGATTTTCTCTTGCTGCTGTTCGGGAAGCTGCTGAACCAATTTCAACACATTTTCACGAGCTTTTGCGAGAGTGCCACAAGAACGATTTTTACCTTTAGCTATTTCTTGAAAGTACTTTTTACAAATAAGGATAGATTTTCTGGGTTTGGTATTGACTTGTTCAGTCCTTGGAATATGGGCGATATTCGAAGCACCATACAACCCATTAGAGGCATCAATTTTCTTGGATGCTTACCGTTTTCGACCTCTACCCTTTACGACCTTCGGATGGCTACAGCATCTTGCTGTTATACACACGTAGCAGTTACATGTGTCATTATCGGATCTGGTTTTCTTAGGT
Organism: Euceroptres primus; assembly: GCA_037177015.1. Lineage (NCBI taxonomy): Eukaryota > Metazoa > Arthropoda > Insecta > Hymenoptera > Figitidae > Euceroptres > Euceroptres primus. Next base: position 2,033 of record JBAGKK010140296.1, read on the forward strand.
AATTTTATGTCTTCGTAATTTGGCATAGTTGACAATGGTCTTTTACAGTTATTCTTTGCATGTTCGGATAGAGTAAGACGACACGTAACGCATATGCTCAATGGAAATGTAGAATTAGATATTTCGCATTGTTTATTAACAAATTTTTTATAAGCTTGACCTGATCCTCTTTGATTCGAAAAAATTCTGGTTTTTTATTTCCGAAGACCATTTTTTTCCCACATGGCCCACACACTTTAATCCTGTTTTCCTCATGTAGAAATTTGTGACTCATTTTTTCGAAGCTCTTTGCTTAAACTAAATATAATAAAAAACTGGAAGTTTTTTTGCATAAAGAAAATGAATTCAAATCGGCTTCCAGAATAAACAGTACGTATGCAGTTGCATGGATCTATACGAATGACATGACGTGAAATACGCGTATATTTGATAAAATAACAAAAAAATTGATTTTGCGATATCTCGAAAAAATAAGCAGCCAGGATTTTGATTCTAGCGGATTTTGAAAGCGTGGACACATACGAACGAATCCTCGCCCTCAGTTTTTGTCGTCATTTTATGATACCTGTCGCTGCTTGAGGCGCAGTGTGAAAGACCTCAAATCCCCGAATCCTTGGCCGAGCCTGGCTTTTTATTTTTCCCTTTTAGGATATTTATAAATATGGCGTCGGTCTAGTCACCTGGCGACGCCAGGCGCTCATCTATACAGAAGCAGCCACGAATAATCGGACGAATACCGAGGGTCTCTCAAATTCACGGGTCTTGCAACACTTTTATTTTGTTGCAGATTCGGCCCGCTATAACATATATAAGTGAAAAATTTTTGAAGTGAAAACTTTTTTAGGCCTAAGGTCGGTTATTAGGAGCGTCATAGGGAACGAAAAAGTGGAACGAAAACGCTAGAGGGGAGTGGCTTCAGTAGGAGAGCGCGAGTGAGTGGGGGAGCATTGGCATAGGTAACGTTGGCTTCCCCACTCATCATACACGTGTGGCGGTAGAGTAAGTCTGAGCGTGGGTGGGTACGAAACGAGTGAAACGCTCGAGGGAATCTTCCTTAGATTGCTGAAGATGGGGTAGAATGAACACTAGAGGTTAAATGAACATATTGCCCCAGTTCGACCGCGCAATGTTTGATGCTATAAATACCAATTTATAGCAACAAATACAATAACTTTTGTATTTTCTGTATTTCTATTCTCATATGAAAACCTGTAGATGAGATTTAAAGTGACTTTCCTAAAGTTTCATTAAAAAAAAAAAGTGTGTGGAAACCAAGCGCGTTAGAAGTGAAAACTTCAGTAACGACGGAACAATGCAATCTTTATACATCTAGTTTGATGATAATAACGACATTTATCACACATAAAACATACATTTTCAATGAAATGCCCATTCTCCTTGAAGACGGAACATTTATATGTACGTACTTAGTGATTTTACTTCTTTCAATTACACGATTGCCTTACGATTTACCTATCCCTCTCTTTATCTTATTCTTTTACCTACAAGTTTCAGTTTTAAATTGCGTAGTTTAGAATGACAGAAACCATGAAATTTGGAAGTGAAACTTGTAAGTAAAAGAATAAGAGAAAGGGAGGGAAAGGTAAATCGTAGGACAATCGTGTAATTGAAAGAAGTAAGTAAGTACATAAATCTAAGTGTTCTTTCCTCAAGGAGAATTGACATTTTATTAAAAATGTATGTTTTATGTATAATGAATGTCATTATTATCGTTAAACTAGTTGTGTAAAGTTTGCATTGTTCCGTCGTTGCTGAAGTTTTCACTTCTGACGCGCGTGGTTTCCACGCACATTTTTTAAATCATGTAATTATTTTATATTGAATTAACTCAAGGTTCCGCATTTTCGGTCATAATACCCGACCTATCGGGTATTAGGACCGTCGGTTTATATCGGCTTATTTGCACAATATGAACCATGCAGACTAAAAGTACGTACAATATACTGAGTCTTTGAAACCTAATATAATTGAGAAAACTTACTCAAGGTGTGTTGAGCAGTAAATCCATGAATTTTTAATATTTTAATTCATGGATGTAAAATCTGCGAGTTTAACCGAGTTAAAAATCTTACTTTCTGACAGTTCTATTATGCGCGTAGAAAATTGTAATAGCATTTTTTTAGCGACAGATACTAAAGGCGCGAAATTTAAAAAATGTATTTTTGAAATCGCATTTCTTATGTTCTGCTTATATTTTTTCTTCTGTCTTAAATTGAAAGATGATTGTTATGTCAGTGTTCAAATTAAATATTATGTATTCAATTCATAAATACTTATTATAAAAAAGAACTTTCGTTTTATAGAATAACATCTTTCGGAAGATAACTAGTTTTTCTAGTTTTCTATATTACCAATAAAATTACTAATACGGTTACCGGCTTCCGTTTCCGGTACCGAATGGTAAAGTACGCGTTTCTGTTCTGTGCTATCTTTTCGGTTTTGGTGACGGGTTTGGTGGTGGGATTAACGAGAAAGGCGGTAAGGGAGGTGAGTGTAGTGAAGGGGTTGTGTGGTAGTGTTGGGAGCGCTGTTTTGTAAGGTTGACAGGGTTCGGAAGAAAGTTGAAATTGGAGGTTAGTTGCCGACGACGGGAAAAGTGAGAGGGAAGATCGGTAAGGTAGGCCAGCATGTCTGTAGTAAGGAGCCCAGTTGGGTCCGGCAGAGGGCAGCAGCGGGTAGACAACAGTACCGGTGTTGAGGCTCTCGTGGTGGATGGCGAACGAAGGAGGGGTAAGGGTGATGTCGGAGATAGTCCCGATGATGGCGAGGAACAGTTTACTACGCCAGGGAAGTTGCGGTGAGGAGAGAAGGAAGGGGGACTAGCTGACAGGAGGACTCGAGGTAGGCCGATGAATCGGGAACTGCTTAATAGGTAATCTAGTAACTTAGGGTCGAGACAACTTTTTGATAAATGGTGGCAGGGGGGAGGGTTTACGGACAAAAGCGATGAGGAGGATAAGACGGAAGACAGTAAAAGGTCAAGGGAAGAAGAGGGGAATGAGCAGGGAGATGAGAAGTTGCGGAAAAAGTTTTTAAAAAAATCTTCACTGGAGAAGAATACGGCAAAAGGGAAAGTTGATCTAGAGAGCCTGGTAAATCTCATTAAAGGGTTTGAAGAGGAAATGAACCGATGCCTCAATGGCATGCAAAGACAAAAGGATAAGGTATGCGGAGGATATGAGGAAAGTAAGAGAGAAGTGGGAAGAATGAGATCTGGTGTGGCGGCAAGGAAAAGATAAGGTATACAATCAGTTGGAGGATATCGAGAAAAAGCAAAGGATGAGTGAGAAGGAGAGAAAATCTGATCTGGAGAAGTTGGAAGAAAGAGTGAGAAAGCTAGAATGTAGGTCTGAGGATATAAAGAAATAGGATGAAGAAGCAGGAGGAGGAGGCACAGGAAAAGAAGTGAATGAGAACTTTATCCTAGAAAATGTGAGCATGAAATCAAGATTGAGAGAGATAGAAGGAAAAATAGAAGTAGAAGAGAAGACGAAACGAAGTAGAAATATAGTGATCAGAGGAATGAAAGTGGATAGTGGATCAAGAAGAAAAGAAATGGAAAAGCTAATGGGGGAAATTGGGGCGAAAGTGCATGTGGATGAGGTAAATGGAAGGAAGAATGAAGGTAAATCACGTATGTATATAGTGAAAGTGTGAAGTGAGGAAGAAAAGTTAATATCTTGAGAAAAAGAGAGCTTTAAAGCGAAGGGAAGAAAGGATAGAGGAGGATATGACGTGGAATGAAAGAAGAAGAAAGTGGATGATGAGCCAGACATCATGGAGTGAAAGAGTGAAAGGGAACACGGTATGAATAGGAAAAGACAGGATGTAGATAAATGGGAATGTGTGGATATGGGATGATGAGAAAGAAAACTTAAGTGAAGTGATTAAGGAGGGTCTCTGACGACGAGGGGAAGAACCGGTGACTAGGGATAGAAGGAAGGAGGTAATGGAAACAGTAGAGGGCGGAGGGGAAGAAGAAGGAGAAGGCGGAGCGACGGGGTTTCCACAAAAGTAGGGAGTAGGCGTAAAAACGAAAGAAGGGAGAAAGGAAGGAAGAGGGAAGTGAGAGTAGCATTTTGGAACGTATCTAAGCTAATGAATAAAGATAAAGGATTCTGGAAAGTGGTGAAGAAATGGAATGCAGTCATGTTGAGTGAAACCTGGGTAGATGAGAAGGATTGGGGGAAAGTGAAAACGAATTTACCTATACATGGCGGATGCAAGAGGCAAAGAAAGGGAAGGGAAAGGAAAGAAAGAAAGGGGGTATGGTGTCAGGAGTGAGGAATGAACTGGTGGAAGAAAAGAGAATAAAAATGGGATTTGAGGAAACGGATGAAGTAATGACGAGAATGCTGAAGATAGAAAGAAGAAAGGTGAGGATAGTTTGTGTTTACAGGAGAAGGGAAGAAGAAGAAGGTTGGAATGTGATTAGGAAATTGGTGGAGAAAAAGGATGACGAATTGGTGTTGACAGAAGGTGATCTGAATGCATAGACGGTGGAACAGGAGAAGAAAGTATGGGACAAAGAGAGTAAGACTTTCAGGATAAAATCGAAACATAAACAGGTTGACCAGTAGGGTAGGACTCTGTTGGAAATTCTAGGAAAAATAGGATGGTTCATTAGTAACGGGAGCTCGGAAGGAGATGAAGAAGGCTAGATTACGTTTGCAGGAAAAGGGGAAACAGTAATAGACTAAATTCTGGCCGAGGAAATGATAAGAATGCTATTGGAAAGAATGGAAGTAGGTTCAGTACACATCCCGATCATTGCAACGTTGAAATGCGGGAATTAGAGAAGAGAGAGAAGAAAGAAGGATAGGGCAATAGGGAAAAATGCAAAGATGGGCAAATGGGGAGTGGATAAGCTAAAAGAATATACGGAGAGAATGGAAGAAGAGAATGTGGTGATTGAAGTTGGAGGAGGCGTGGATGAGATGTTGGGTAAGATGAGGGGACTGGTAGAGAAGATAGTGGATGAAATTAGGCCGAGTGAGGAAGAAAGAGAGGGGGAGAGAGAATGGTGGGATGTGTAATATGTAGAGAGTAAAGAGTATATGAAGTTATCGTTAAAGAATTTGAGAAGAGAAGAGATAGACAGAAAGGAGTATCATAAAAGAAGAAGGGAACACGAGAAATTACTGGAGGTAAAACGACAGAAGGAGAAGGCGAGGTGCATGGAGAAGGTAGAGAAAGCAATAAGAGAAGGAAGAGAATGGAAGGTGATTAATAGAGAAAGGAGTAGTTGTAAAGGAATCAATGAAGAAATAAGTATGGATGAGTGGACGGTATATTTCAAGAAATTGCTAGGAGTGGTGGATAGCAAGGTGAGGGGGAAAGGTAGAAAGATCAAGGAGGGAGGCAGGGAAGGTGGGAATGAGGTGACCAGAGAGGAAGTGAATCAAGCAATTGAGAAGCTAGAAAGGAACAAGGAGACACTCAGTGGGGCAAAAAAACGTCCGTGGACAAATTGATTTTCAGAAGACAATTATTATCCGATTTTAACTTTTTTTTTGAAATGAAAGCTAATAAAATTTCGCATCGAACTGCCATGGCTGATTTTTAAAATTTTGTTTATTTTTTTTTTTAATAACAAAAATGAAAAAAAAATTTGACTTTTAAAGTATACCGGTTTTTAAAGAATGCTTTGATTCAATCAAAAATTCCTACAAAACTGAAATCAACTATCCAAAAAAGATGTCCAATAGCAATGCAAATGTTAAAAAATTTATTGAATTTGTTATAAACAAATTAGTGAATGAAAATGGTTTCGTGGGAATTGGCGGCGATTTGGCACTTGATTCACACTAAATATAAACAATTTATAGACAAAATGAGTTCTTTAGTTGAATTAATAAAAGTTCATAAATCATTTGTTATTTTAAGAGAATTTTTTATGAAGAAATATCAGGTATTTTTGATGGAATAAATAAAGTGTTTTCTTTTGAATCGATCATATATTACTTGGAAATAAAACCTAAGTATCATATTTGGTCACCAAACAAAAGTTAATAATTGTTTAAACTACCTTAATTAACAAATGCACTATTTGGCTATTTTTGGGGGTAGAAACTTGATTTTTTCGATGCAATAATCTGTGAATAACTAACTTCTAAATTTTTAAGAACATTTTGATGACATTAAATAATTTTTTATTGTGAAAAACAATTGTTTAAACAAATTTTTATCATTTTATGTATTTATAAATAAAATACCGCTTTTTCACGATATTAACAGCCAGTTATTTATCAATGATTTTTTGCTATAAATCAATAACATTTTATAATTGTTTAACCAAACCTAATTAACAAATGCATTATTTGGCTATTTTTCAGCATTTAAACTTGTTTTTTTGTGTAATCAACTGTTAATAATACATTTTTTGACTTTTTTTGATAGTTCGATAACGATTCACTATTTTATTTGTATTAACAATGTAGTAACCAAATTTTTCGCGGCTAATGCATTTGAAAACTGAAATTTTTTTTCTTGTGGAATATAATTAAGATTACTTAGCAATAATTCCTTGCCATAAGTTGATAAAAATTGATGATTTATTAAAGAAACCCAATTACTACTTGACTTTCTTTTTCGGTTAACGGAATTGATCGGTTTATTTTGAAAATAACCTACTACGATAAAATGATCGGAGTCAGTACTAATAAAATAATCAGAGTTAGTACTATTAGGTAGTTTCTAGAAGAGTTGCTCTAGCTTCTGGAAGCAATGAGCTTTCTGGCTTTACGAAAACAGTTCTTAAACTTGTTATGTACAGATCAGCAGAGAATAAGAGGTAATGTAGTAAGTTAGTAGTTGTATCAATACTTGTTATTCTGGTATTGTTCTCCCTGCATCTTTTGAAGTCTTTATTTTTAGCTTCTTGTGCCTCTTCTGATGATTGATTGATTGGGACAACAAGGGAGTCGATTATGTTGGGGCCATGAATTAAAACTTTATGCATTGATGCAGGCATGAAGTATCAACTGCATCTTTCTACATGCAAATCTGCTGTTTCCAGACAATGTTTGCGCAACAAGTTTGCATCGATTAGTTTGCCACATGCCAAAAGTTGCAATAGTATGTACAACTTTTTTAAAAGTTTTTCTTTGAAGTTAGTAATTTTGGAAATCGTCTCATAGTTTTCAAAGAACTTATCGGGTGTGTTCCCATCATTAGAAGAGCCAGCACCTTGCTTTGGGGGTGTCTCCAATTAAACCAAATTGTTGACGAATTTCTCTTCTTCTGAGGTCTTTCCTGGTATCGCGAACTTCTTTCTCCTCATCTTTTCTACATGCCCAGATTTTTTATGGCAACCGATAGTTTATGTTTAGTACGCATTCCATAAATCTGATCCATAAATGCAAAACTTGCAATCCAAACTTAAATGCATCCTTATTGTCTTCTCTTTGCAGGACTCGCGTTAAATAATTGATCTGACTTGGTTTTGCTTGACAGATAGAACAATTTGCTGCAGATGTTGTTCCACTAAGATGTTGACATTCTTTTCCATCATTCATTGTACCAATTAGTTTGTGCTCTACATAAAAAAGGGAATCATCAATTTTGACTTCGCTTTTCTTTAGTCTTTTTATTTGCTTGTCAATATTGCCAAATTCAAGCAAAATGTTTGATTTTGTCTCTTCGGCATATTCAGACATTATTGGAATACAATTTTTTCGCAAACAAGTTCGAGGATTTTTTAAAATTAGTGATGATGATGGATCTTTTGAGTATTTAAGACGAAGAGGAACCAAGGACATCAAAAAGAGACTTTCATCTGAATTTGCAGAATCTTCGAAAATTTGCTTGTATGGATGAAATCCAGACGTGCCATCACCGCCATATTTCGAGATTATTTTTAAACGCTTTACATTTCTAGATTTGACATCTTTCACTTTTACCAGTCTTGCAGCAGTATAATCCAAAAGGTCTTGAATTCGAACAGTGGCTCCTGTTTCAGTTATATTTATTGCAGTACTTGGTGGAAAACAATTTGTTTTTGCATTAACAACCTGTTTGTAAGTAGGAAGATTATCTGCATTTTCGTCTTTCAAGAGTTTCCTTAAAAGTTCATACTTATTTTTTGTCAATTGTAAATCAACAAACAGTGCTAGAGCTTCGTCATTAGTGAAATTTTTAGTTTGAACTGCTAATTCAACAATTATCGGGTCATAACAATTTCAATCGCAGTCTTGTTGTCCAAAGTCTGTAAATTAGTAAGCAAATCAACTTGATCTGCTGAAATTGAGTGTTTAAGTGCTTCAGTCCTTCTTTTCTTGGTTTTCTCGGAGAATTCCCCGAAGTTCTTTGTTTTCCGAATATTTGACGAGGAGGCCTCTGTTGATGCTGAAAATTTTGAGTCTAACCAGGTTTCATTTTGCTCTAGAAACTTTTCCTCGCGTTTTTATTTATCTGAGAAAAATTGTTTCCATTTTTTGGAGAATGCCAGCATAAAATAGCGTATAAGGTTGACGCGAATAAGCTCTTGTAAATTGTCAGAAGGATTATACCTTTCCTGTAAATAATTCAGCAGATTTTCTACTGATTTAGATTTCGAATGTATGAGCACATTGCTCAATTCCCTATTGTACACTTCGAGAGACTCCATCTTCAGAAAATGTCAAGAAACTGGAGAATATGGATGGGCAAAAAGTCGAGAACAGGTTTGGTAGTTTCTTTATTAAAGACAGTAGGGAGTAGAAAAGTGAAAGATTATAGAGGAATCAATCTCATGTCAGTAACGTATAGAATATACGTGAAGGTGCTCAGAAAGAGATTAGAAAAACAGGTAGAAGAGAAAGAAAGTATTCCATGCAATCAAACAAGATTCAGGAAGGAGATGGGGACAGTGGATAATATTTCCGTTCTGAATTATCTAGTCAACAGGAACCTGGGACAGAAAAAAGGAAAACTGGTCGCACTTTTCGTAGATTTTAGGGCAGCTTTCGACTCGGTGAATAGGAAAGTTTTGTGAAAGGCAATGAAAAAAAGGGCTAATTGATTGACGAAGAGCTGACTGATAAGATAAAGGAGGCCTTTATGGAGACGAAGACAAGGGTGAGGATCGGGGAACAGAAAGGAGTTCTGGACAGGGATGGATATCAGGCAAGGGTGCCCGCTCAGCGCGTTGTTGTTTAGCATATTGTTAGCATACATAGAAGAGAAAATGGAAAAAAAGGAAAAGGGGGTACAGTACTAGGAAATAAGAGAATATACTCGTTAGCCTACGCGGACGATGTGGTGTTGCTGGCAGGGAATGGAAGTTGGTTGCTAATGAAAGGATTCGAAGAGTATGTGAGAGAGAAAGACCTGACGGTGAATGTGACGAAGACAAAGATAGTATGTTTCAGGAAGAGAAAGAATGAAGTAAAGTATGGATGAAAGGTAAATGGGGAAGTGGTGAAAGAGGTAGACGAATTTTGTTATTTAGGATTCTGGTTCCAAGCGGGAGGTGAAAATAAACTGCAGGTGGAAAAAAGGAAGGAAAGTGCGAGTAAGTTGATGGGTCAAGTTTGGGGGATTGAAAATGTTCCAGTCCTCAAAGAGAACTGGAACATGAGAGTATGGCTGTTTGATTCACTGGTATGATCAGTGATGAGTTATAGAGTGGAGATTTGGGGGTGGAAGGAGTACAAAAAGGTAGGAAACATGCAAGAGAGATTTCTTAGATGGGTTATACAAGTGAGCTGAAGCTGCCCAGGCTATACGTGGAGAGAAAAAACAGGCAGAGTGAAATTGGTTAGAAGGTAAAGGAAAAAGGTCTAGAATTTCGAAGAGAAACTTAAGAGTGGTAAGGGTAGCAAAGTTGCACAAGTATGCCTGCTGGAAATACTAAACAGAGAGAGGAGAGGTAACACGGAACATTTTAGATGGGAGTAGGAGAGATGGTAAGTTAGACGGGAATGGAGAATGTGTGACGAGGGGAGGGAGTGGCAGGAAGTAGAGGGGAAATGACCAAGAAGCAGGAAGAAAAAAGGTGGGAAAATATTATGGAGTCAAAATACAATAAATGGTATAGTGCAGGTGGACCAGGATGGTACGTTTCAGAATGGGAGAAGGCATGAATGAGTGTAAATATTGGATGAGTGAAGAAATAAAAATGTGTAGGGTATATGGTTATGAAAGGGAATCGTGGGAGCACGTGTTGGAGAGATGTACAGGGGAGGAGTAAGGGGTGAGAAGCGCGGTAGAGAGAGTTAAGTGGATACTGAACAGTTGTGGACAAGGGGAAAAGTGGGTGAAGAGTTTAGAAGAGAAAAGGGAAGAGATAATGCATGGAGGAGGAAAAAACCAAAACTGATACAAGAGAAATATGTATAAGGAAAATTAGTGTTGCGTGCCTTGGAAAAGCTTGAGGAGTAATGGTAAGAGGAAATGGAAGCCCAGGAAGGACTCGCACACTTGTAAGATAATATGCAAGAGCTATAATAAGAAGTCGAAGCGATGAAAGGTTCAGTTAAGCATAAGGCATAGTGGTTAAGTGAAATTGTAAAATATGTAAAGGGAACAGAGCGCTCAAACCCGTAAAAGGAAAAGTAATAAAATACATACATACATACATACATACATGCATACATACATACATACATATATACATACATACATACATACATAAATACATACATACATACATACATACATACATACATACTGTAACGCCGTACTTCTTACTGGCGTTACATACCATATTTTAAGTGTAATTTCGATGAGTACTGGTTATTAGAAACAAAGCTCCAGGCTCGAATCAATTCGAGTCCTGTAAATTCGAGTTGACAGGTCGGTTGTCTGTACCCGGAAGACCTGTCAACTTACTTATCGTTTTTTTTTTGTATTATCGTGATAAATTAAATTCATTCACCTGGAACTGGGGTAAATCCTGGGAGGTTAGGTCTCCAGTTTCTCGTCTCTTACCAGCCAGAGTCAGAATTTTACTGCAGTTAACTCACTGACTCGATGTTTTATTTTCATGAACTTCCCGAATGAGGGACGTTGACCCCCATCAAGATCAGCTGATGCTAAGCTGGTGGGATTCACGGCCACAAAACTACACTGCACTAAACATGGAACCGGGTGGATTGCTGCAAGGGGACACACCGTTGGAATCATCAACCACGTATATACCATGGAAGTGATTTCCGTGGTTGTCAAGAGCGTGGGTGATAAGGCTTGAAGTCTGGCGACGTTTCGCGTTTGCGGTAGATCAGCGCGATCAAAACATCCGACGACTGGCGCAGTCTCGGCACACTGGGTACCGGCGTTACCGACGCACAACATTGTACCGACGACGAATTTCGAATTTTGTACCTTGCGCGTTGTGGCGAGTGGTACCGTGGACGACCACACCGAGCGCTGCGGCAGCCTCAGGGGCGAACGTCATTGCGCGACGTGGCGATCGTCGCCATTATAGTCTGGAGCTTCATAGCCAACGCTGATTTCTATCCGCTGCTCTCGTGTACCGACGCTTAACTTTGGGAGGATGCATTCCTGCGGCCGGGGCTGTCTCCGGGGTGGTCGCCGCCTCTGTTTCCAAGGTACCGTTTGCCATGCAATTTATATTTTCTGCGAAGTAAACAACTTGCACGCTCCTCCAGCGGAGTTCGCGTTGCGAACTCATTCACGCTTTAAGTCGAGTCATCCAGTAGGTCAATCTACTTGCATAAATTCGCCTAATCAAGTAATCTCTAAAATGCCGAGTCAGTGATCTTCCGTTTATTCTTCCGGAAAGTAATGCTATTTCTGCTTCTGGCGGGGTCGTATTCGACCTGCGTTCAGGTTGACGGCGTGGCGAGACGCCATCTTGAGTAACTTGTATGTGACTCAAAGGAAATGTTCGCGTTATTTCTTGTTGAGAAAATCTCTCTTAATTTTCTATACAGTTTAAATAAATGCTAAATGTTATTTAAATTGTGTTGTAGTCATTTCAGTGTTGCTCCTTACCCTCCCCACTCTCCGCGGTCTGAGCCTCGTCGCGTATATCATTAAATTTAAATTCTCTCCTTTTGGTACTTTTTGGAGCACCAAAAGTACCTGTCGCTCGGGTAAATCAAGTTCTTCTGCTTGTCTCGTTATAAAAAAATAACCTTAAATTCTTTAATGGATAATATTTAACTTAAAATTAACTGTGAAAAGGAATCCAGTTATAAATGGTGCCTGTAGTATGGGGCTCGAACAACGCTGAGGTGATGACATCACCACTTTCTCTTTTCATGACTCACGCGAAATATTGATCGTCTCCTGACTTGAATCCCAAGGTGAAACTCGACCTTAGTTAAACTGAATAGATGTTTTATCTGTGAATTATATACGGTGTATTCGAAATTCGAGACAGGGACTTTTGTCCGTGTAAAAATAATACTTGTTCGATATTAGAATTTTGGAAATAGGGAATTAAAATGTTTTCCTTTAAAAATTAAATTTACTTTAGACCGAGAATTTTCCATACATCAAATAAAAATTCGACCTTGAGAATTTAAGTTATTCCAATTTTTGGGAAATTAACGTTAAAATTTAACCTTAAATTAATTCTGAAATTGCAGCATCTTTTAACGGTTTTCTGAATTATTAAATCTCGGATTTATTCTCATAAAAAATAGATCGAGATAAAAATTTGACCGTTATTTTCAGAAAAAAATTAATTATCGGGTTTTCTGGACCAAATTATTAATTTTGGATTGGTCCATGACCTTCAAATAAAATTTATAAAAAATTTTTTAAATATGAAAATTAATCAAATTAATTAAATTTCGTTCAGGGTCAAATTTGTTTTTTCTCGAGTTTCAACACCGTAATTATATGATATTGTGAATTCTGGGTAAGTGGTGGTTCATTTATCCTAACCACCCGATACATTATCCGAAAATATAACGGGTGTCTATTTTGTAAATGTAGACTCGCATTTTGTTTTGTATGCTATCGTTTCTATTGCGCACTCAATTGCTGCATTTATTTCTAGATACCCTGAATTTTAATCATTACAGCTTGACCCCAAAAATAAAATGACAGATAATAAGGAATTTAAAGTTCCCTCTTTTCTTCTCAGTCTTACTCTTGAGGGATTAAAGGAATTTTTGTCGGCTCGCGAACTCAATACACAGGGGTCGTTCGAAGTGTTACGGGATCGGGCAATTCGGGCTCTTCGGAGAACTTCGGGTGAATCCGAGGTCGTGTGGCTAGAGGACGACAACAGTACTGCTCCTATCACGACTACGGCGAACTACAGTTTTTTAACGACGACATGTTCGCCCAGTCAGAGTTTGGGAATGCCTGTCATTTCCAGCTGATTCAATTCTCCTTTTCATTCACTTAGGCCGGACGCGGGGAATTATAACCCCACCTCAATTTTGTATCCTCTCATGTTCAATAGGAATTATTTTCAGGGATCAGCGATCAACCTTAATTTCAGTTCATTACCAGTTTAACCCGGTTACCATCAGTCTGCCGGATTTCAACCCAGTTACCGCCGGTGCTCCAGTTTTCAACCGAGTTACCTCAGCAATGCCTGACCAGGGCCTATACTGGCCCAGGCCTGGCCCGGTCACCCCAATTTCTTCAACTGGACTTTTGGGTAATTATAACTGGCAACTCTGATCGGAAGCGGGTCGTAAGATGGCTCATGAAGCTAATAACATCGGTGAGCTCCATCGATTGATCAACCAACGGGTGGTTTCGCGGGCGGTCAACTACAAGCCTTGCAATACAAGCGTGAACCTGGTGGTACAAGGGCAACCGTCTTTCAATTTTAATTCCGCAAATTCGTTAGCGTATGAGAACACAGCTCCGGTCTGCACTGATTTTTCGAGTCCCGCGTATCCACAATCGTGTCAAGTGGGCTGGCAACTGGCTTCCTATACCCAAGGGCCTGGCCCATATTTCCAGCCGTTCCTTGACCCTCTTAGGGAACTGTCGGCTCCGGTTTTGAAACCGGCCACCCACATCCAGCACAAGAGCCTAAACTCTATAGTCCGTAAGTGGGGGATAATTTTCTCGGACAATAAACGGACTAGTGTCGAGAATTTTTTTAACCAGAGTGGTGGAGGGGAGATCCGTATCGTTCCTTTCTGAGGCGGAGTTGCTGGTAGCAATTCCGTTCCTTTTAGATGGGTTGGCTCTTCAATGATTTAGACAAAATAATAGGTTCTGGAGTAATTAGAACCAGTTCAAAGCCGCTTTCAGATTGTGATTTGGGGATATTAATTATCAGTTGAGATTAAAGGAACCGTGTGCAGGGGCTGGACGAATCGACTGCAGACTACCTAACGTGTTTGCAGGGACTTTATCAAAAGTTCCTACGCCCCGTCTCATTGGATGAAACATTAGACAATGCTTATATGAATTTGCGGTCGGATCTTAAACGCTCTATTAAACGCCGCGAATTCACTAATTTCAACAGATTGGGTCTTCTCGCGACAGATGTTGAGCGTATGCTGGAAAAACTGAAACAGGTAAGGGTTCCACCCACCACCTTATGTGGGTAAGGTGACAGATTCACCTGCTCCTAGCAAGGAAAGTAAGGAATCTGTTGCTATCCTCGAGAAGTTGACCCAACTGTTGACGCAGGTTATTGCGAACAATAACTTTTCAAATAAAAAAAATGCGGGATCTGATGTTTCGGGCGGTAATAATAGCTCGCGTAAGAATAACGACAAGAAGGGAGTAAACCAAAAATCTTCTGCTAATAAGCAGGGATCAAAGTCTGATTCCAACCCCTCCCAGAACAAGAGCGCAGTGGCTAGCAAGAGTAAAACTCCACCGCGTGTAGAGCCTCCCTGTTTTAATTGTGGGAGTGGGGATCATGCTTGCAAGCATAGCTGGATAGATGGTTCATGTTTTGCCATAATTGCGGCAAACACGGCCAAGTCAAAAGTACCTGTGATTCTGATTATTGCCAGGGAAACTACTAAAGGAGAGCAGACTCAGGGTCAATGCTCCTCCTCTCGGCTCTCTGACGACCCTGTCAATTAATCTCACAGCACCTGACTTGATTCAACCCGTTTTGACTCCA
Source organism: Euceroptres primus (assembly GCA_037177015.1). Lineage (NCBI taxonomy): Eukaryota > Metazoa > Arthropoda > Insecta > Hymenoptera > Figitidae > Euceroptres > Euceroptres primus. The sequence continues at coordinate 17,055 of JBAGKK010140296.1, forward strand.
CCTGATTTGACTGAACCCAGGGTAGGCGGAATTTCTATATCGAATTCCGTTGGCCCAAAGTTAATTTTTTCTAAACTTTTATGCGAGTTGGGTTGCGTGATTCCACCCACTTCGCAAAATCAACCGATTCTAGGTTTGGAGTATTCCAATTCCCAGAAGGGAAGCTATTCTTCACATCGCTCCTCTTCCGACCCACCACTTAGGTTGGGTCATTCAGATTCATTGAGCGACGGTGGTTTCATTGATCATTCAGCTCCGGAGAGTAACTGTGATACCGCTAGGGAATTGAGTACCAGTAGTAGACCTTTCATCGATATTGAGATAGGTGGTACAATAATTCATTCCTTAGAGGATACTGGCTCCGATATAACGATTCTTGGCTCTATAGGTACTCAGATTATTCAGGCAGGAAAATTTCAGGTAAATCCTTCTACAGCAGGTCATGTCATGATGGCTAACGGTACCATTGAATCCGTCATGGGCGAGGCCTCGCTGCCTATATCTTTCTTAGGGACTACCCAATTGATGAATGTTAGAATCATAAAATTTGCTTTCGGTCCAGCGTATGTAAGCGATCTCAGATTTTGTTGTGGCATTGCATTGCTTTCAGAGGCGGAACAGCTTAAGTTAGACGAGTTTCTTAAAAGGGTAGTCCCACCTCAGCCTTAATTCTTGCCAAGCGCTAAATTCGTCGAGCACGTGATCGACACGCAAGGCCATCCTCCTATTCGCCAGAAGAATCATCGTATGTCACATAAAGTGTGCATTGAATTCATTAAGATTGGAAAACAGCTGCTGGAGCAGGGCCTCATAGAGCCCTTCACTAGTGAGTGGTGCAATCCAGTAGTGATGGTTCGGAAATCGGACGGGTCATATCAACTGTGTATCGATTTCCGTAAAATCAATGAAATTTCGGTCAAGGAAGCATATCCAATTCCGTTCATGGCCGAGATAATAGACAAATTGTCCTCAGCTAAATATATCTCGACGCTTGATTTCAACAAAGCATATCATCAGATACCTCTTAGTAAAAAAAGTAAGCCAGTTACCGCGTTCTTCATTCCGGAGATTGGGCTAGTCCAATTTACCCGCATGGCGTTCGGCTTATGTAGAGCTCCATAAGCCTTCCAGAGACTGATGGATCGCGTGATCTCGCCCGTGATGCGTCCACATGTGTTCTCATATCTCGATGATATCATAATTGTATCTGAAACATTCGAGGACCACTTATACTGACTCGAATTAACGACCGATCATTTAACTGAAGCAGGCTTAACGCTCAGTCCTGAGAAATGTAAGTTTTCTATACCAGAAGCTAAATATCTTGGGTTCGTGGTGAATATGGATGGCCTTCTGGTCGATGATGATAAGGTCCGTCCTATCCTGGAGTATCCACGATCCAAGAATCTCCGTCAGCTTAGACGTTTTATAGGAGCAACCTCCTGGTTCAGACGTTTTATCAAGGACTACGCGAGGATTTGTGAACCCCTCACTAGGTTAACGAATAAAAATCATGTATTCTCTTGGGGTAATGAACAAGAGGAGGCTTTCCAGTCGCTTAAGAAGGCGCTGATGTTGCCTCCTATCTTAGGTTATCCAGACTTCAATCTTCCCTTTGTTGTCCAAACTGACGCCAGTGACTTTGGTCTGGGTGCAGTGATCACTCAGGTGCAGGATGGCCGGGAGCGTGTTATCGCATTCGCTAGCCGCATCCTTTCTTCTGCTGACAGAAACTACTTCACCACAGAAAAGGAGTGCCGGGCTGTCGTTTGGGCAATCAAGAAGCATCGCTATTATTTGAAAGGTTATCGCTTTACAGTGATAACTGACCATAGTAGTCTGAAGTGGCTTCGCAATTTGCGCAACTCGACAGGTCGACTGGCTCGTTGGGCACTCGAACTCTTGGAATACGATTTCGAAATCATTTACCGGAAGGGAGCTCTACATCATGTCCCAGATGCTCTCTCCCGAATGTTCGAAAGCGAGGAGGTTGTTCGAGTTGCAGTCATCGAGTCCGTCGAAGATCCTTGGTACACTCGACGTCGTGACGATGTAATTAAAAGTCCGCGCAAGTACCGGGATTGGAAGGTTGTTAGCGGGAATCTATATAGATTCCGGTCAAATCCACTTCCAGAGGATATCATAGATGACCAAGATGCGTGGAAACTTATGGTTCCTAAAGATCTTCAGGCGCCCATAATAGAAGACGTGTATAACACTCCCCAGGCTGGCCATTTTGGTAGTAAGAAAGCGTACGATCGTGCGGCCATAAGGTATTATTAGCCTGGAATGCTAAAAGATATTGAGGCATTTGTTCGAAACTGCCCAACTTGTCAATGGAATAAAACCGAACTGGCTCAGCCTAGAGGGTTAATGACTCAAAGAATTTTCCAGGAACCATGGACCGCGGTAGCAAAGGATGTAATGGGTCCGTTCCCCCGAAAAAAATGAGGTTTCGAATACCTAGTTGTGTTGCAGGACCTCTTCACTAAATGGATCGAGTTGGCTCCTCTTAAGGTTGCTGACGCAGATTCGATCATTAAGTCATTCCTGGACAACGTGATCCCTCGTTGGGGAACTCCGGAAGTTCTGCATTCTGACAGCGGCACGGAATATAATAATAATGCCGTGAGTCAATTAGCCGCAGCTTTCGGAATCCACCGATCTTTACTTTCTCTCATCTCTATCACCCTCAGGCGAATCCATTCGAGCGGAATAACAGGGTGTTCAAAACTATGATCAGGTCCTTTATTGGTCAGGATCATAGAAATTGGGACGTGCACATAAACGAATTTCGTTTCGCTTACAACTCATCCCTTTATAGCACTAACCGCGTAACTCCTACCTTCTTAAATTTTAGAAGGGAGCCGCGTCCGCGAAACTCCTTTCACAGTCTTGAGGAGGGGGAAATCGAGTTGCCTCGAGCAAACTTACAAGTCTAGACAACTCGAATGTCACGAATGTTACATATCGGCGATATAGTGTCACAGTACCAGGACAAGGCCCTTATTATGCAGGCCAAGTATTATAATCTTCGCCATCGTGACCTGCAGTTCAAGGTGGGAGACAAGGTTAAGAAACCATCGCATGTTCTCCCTAGTAAGCAGGGTAACGTATCCGGAAAATTAGCTCCCCAATTGTCAGGTCCTTTTAATGTCACTCAGGTCCTCGCGCCTAATATCTACAAATTAGCATCTCCAGAAGGTTGGTTGGCTGGTAGATATCATGCCTCCCACCTTCAGAGGTATATTGACGGAGAGGATGATGATCCCATCGACCCTGAGCGTGAAGCCGCAATTGAACGTGACATGTTCGAAATCAGGGGCTTGGATTCGGAATCCAGCCCTGATGAACCTGAAGAAGCTGCTGAAGCAGCTGATAGCGATGATGACTCTCTCTCTCTCTCTCTCTCTGAGCTCGATTGGGGTCAGGAAATTAATGAGCCCCACTCGGACTCAGAACTTCAGATTCTTGAACGCGGATCTCTTCGCACCCGTTCATTCTCCCGATAGATAAATCTCGAGCGTACCACCGCACCGGTCTAAACAGTTCTTTTTATTTCATTTTAGCGACCCGGAAATTCTTCTCAGATATTTTTTCTGAGGTCGTTCCGACCTCGTTTGTAGACATGAGTTCTCGTTACGCACTAGTGACTGAAACTCTCGCGAGGTCGACTCACGTAATTAGTTGGTCGCTGTTTGAAAGATTAGTTTTCTAATTAACTGCAGTATCAACATAGGGCCCGACCGGTCAGAGTTGTACGAGATAACTTGACCCTCGGCAAGCGCGGAGGAATCCGTCTCCTCTTTGACTAACTCTACTCCCGAATCGGCAGGCGTGGAGGAATCTGCCTCCCCTTTAGGAATGACCCATGAATCGGCAGGCGGGGTGGAATATCGAGGTCTCGTGGGCTCCGATGCTTTTGTTTTGGGAATAAGTATCTGTTCGGGGCTTCCGCGCACATTTAATTTAAGTTGTTTTGTCTCTTCCATATTCATGCGACGTAGCTTTCATTCTTGTATATCCCTTAGTCGGGGGGGGGGGGGGGTAGCAATACTCCCGCAAAATAAACCTTTCTCATTTTGTTCAATTTACGCTTACCTTCTGTACCCGTTCTCTTATTAGTATTAGTTAACTAGTCAGTGGGTAGAGATTAGCACTGACCTTAATTAGTGTCGGTGGTGACACATAGTCACATGAAATTTGAATTTTGTTTTATTTTTATGGTAATTCATGAATTCTGCTCTAGATAGCTGGACGAGTGCTGAGAGACCTTCCTTAGTTCTTTACTATTAAACCATGGCATTCGGATCCTTGGGTGGCCCCCCTCGGCCTCTTCTTGGCCGGAGGGAGTTGTAACGCCGTATTTCTTACTGGCGTTACATATTTTGAGTGTAATTTCGATGAGTACTGGTTATGAGAAACAAAGCTCCAGGCTCGAATCGATTCGAGTCCTGTAAATTCGAGTTGACAGGTCGGGTGTCTGTATCCGGAGGATCTGTCAGCTTACTTATGGTTTTTTTTTGTTGTTGTATTCTCGTTATAAATTAAATTCATGCACCTGTAAGTGGGATAAATCCTCGAAGGTTAGGTCTCTAATTTCTCGTCTCGTACCAGCCAGAGTCAGAATTTTACTGTAGTTAACTCACTGACTCGATGTTTTATTTTTATGAACTTTCCGAATGAGGGTCGTTGACCACCATCAAGATCAGCTGATGCTAAGCTGGTGGGGTTCACGGCCACGAAACTACACTGCACTAAACATGGAACCGGGTGGATTGCTGCAAGGGAACACACCGTTGGAATCATCACCCACGTATACACCATGGAAGTGATTCCCGTGGTGGTCAAGAGCGTGGGTGATAAGGCTTGAAGTCTGGCGACGTTTCGCGTTTGCGGTAGATCAGCGCGATCGATACATCCGACGACTGGAGCAGTCTCGGCACACTGGGTACCGGCGTTACCCACGCGCAACATTGTACCGACGACGAATTTCGAATTTTGTAAATAACTTGCACGCTTCTCCAGCGGAGTTCGCGTTGCGAACTCATTCAAGCTTTAAGTCGAGTCATCCAGTAGGTCAATCTATTTGCATAAATTCGCTTAATCAAGTAATCTCTAAAATGTCGAGTCAGTGATCTCCCGTTTATTCTTCCCGGAACTAACGCTATTTCTGCTTCTGGCGGGGTCGTTTTCGACCTGCGTTCAGGTTGCCGGCGTGGCGAGACGCCATCTTGAGTAACTTGTATGTGACTCAAAGGAAATGTTCGCGTTATTTCTTGTTGAGAAAATCTCTCTTAATTTTTTATACAGTTTGATTAAATGCTAAATGTTATTTGAATTGTGGTGTAGTCATTTCAGTGCTGCTCCTTACCCTCCCTACTCTCCGCGGTCTGAGCCTAGTCGCGTATATCATTAAATTTAAATTCTGTCCTTTTGGTACTTTTGGGAGCACCAAAAGTACCTGGCGCTCGGGTAAATTAAGTTCTTCTGCTTGTTTCTTTATAAAAAAATTAACTAAAATTCTTTAATGGATAAGATTTAACTTCAAATTAACTGTGAAAAGGAATCCAGTTATAATACATACATACATACTAATACGGTTACCATCACCACAATATTTTTCGGTCATAAAACCCGCTATGTGAAGTTTCGACATTTCGTTAACTTAAATGCATTTAAAAAGTATTAACAAGTCATTTAAATGATTTTTTCCTGCCAAGGAAATTCTTTGCTGGTGATTTTTAACTGGATGAATTTGTTCTTAAACATATTACTTAGAAAATAAATTTTCTGATATTCTACAGTAGTAGCAAAGCTAAAACTTTATTACGTTGCGCTTCACTAGTAACATAAATATAGAATTATAAAATATAGAATATAAATATAGATTCACTAGAAATATAAATAACCTTTTATCTAACTGACCAAGTATTCTGACGAGACGAAGAAGCCCCCATCCGCCGTTCTTCTGTCCAACCTGATTAATTAAATTTTTCCATCAGAAGATACTATATAATATAATGAGGAAGGTTCGATACCACATTTACCACTTTATAACGGTTCAGAAAGTGGTATCACTTTACAATGGTTATAAAGTCGTAAAACAGATACAACTTTATAACGGAAGTCAGGCGTCTTTATAAAGTGGTTAAGAGGAAAATAACTTATAAGGATAATCTGAATACCACTTTATAACGGAATTTTCCGTAAGAATAGCCTTAGCTCTGCTATCTTGAGAGGAAGTAACATACGTGGGTTAAACAAGACAGCACAGAGGGGTCGAGAAGAATGCATTCATCTCGTCGTAATTCCCTGTCTCGCTTTAATTTATCACAAGTTTTTCCGTTATAAAGTGGTTTTTAAATTATACTTTTAAATTTTTTAAAATCTTTTCCTCTTAAGCACTTTATAACGACGTCTGACTTATGTTATACTGTGAACCTATTTTAACTGGCAGTAATATATTTTCTTGACTTTATTTCGGTATCAGAAGGTAGCACAAAAGAGGGTGGGGTCTCTTCGTCTAGTCGAACTTCATGTACATGTACACAAACGGAAGTAACACAAAAGGGTTAGGCGTAACAACCCAGAGGGGCGGAGGGGTGTCTTCGTCTGGTTGGAATTCCCTTTCTCCCATTAATTTATAAACACCACTTTATAATAGAGTTTTCCGTAAGAATAACCTCAGCTATGCTATCTTGTAAGAGAGTATCACAAAAGGGTTAAACTGGTCACACAGAGGGGGTTCCTTTGTCTCGTCGTAATTCCCTGTCTCCCATTAATTTATCACAAGCTTTTCCATTATAAAGTGGTATTCAAATTATCCTTTTACATTTTTTCACCTTTTCCCAACAAACTGTAAAGGGGGCCAAACTGCCCCAAGAAACTGACAAGAGAGCGAAACTTTCACAAAAACCTATAAGGAGAATGACTCTGTCCCAATAAACTAAAAAAGGGTTCAAACTGCCTCGAGAAACTGAAAAGAGAGAAAAACTGACCCAAAAAACTATAAAGAGCGTGGCTGTGCTCCAAGAAACTAAAAAAAGGGTTCAAACTACCCCAACAAATTGTAAAGGGATTCAAACTGCCACAAAAAACTGAAAAGGGGGGCCAAATAGTCCTAAAAAAAACTATAAATATGGTGACTGACACAAGAAACTAAAAAAGGGTTCAAACTGCCTCAACAAATTGTAAAGAGGTTCAAACTGCCCCAAGAAACTGGACAGGGGCACAGTGGGGCGAAATGAAAAAACGATGTTCAAAATAACTTGTAGGTCCCAATTCTTAATCGATTTTCAATTAATTTTTTTGAAAAAATTCAACTATGAATTCTTAAGAAAACTGTC